>JABFPM010001982.1:0-18076 GCA_022817325.1 Idris sp. 1 HC-2018
GTTATAAATCTCATTGCACCTTCGATCACTTTTTCTAATCGATATGACGGACAAGTGTTGGGAAATGGCTGTACTTTTAATTTTATTTCACGTTCTCCTTATAATTATATGTATAACGCAACTGTAATTGAAACGTGTACCATGTTCGTGAAAGAAACAACTTGAGGTCAAAGATTATGTCAAAAAAATGTATTATCTTAAATAAGTTGATTTTCAACAAATAATTTACATTTTCATATTAATTTTATTGTCTAACAGACTGTTCAAGATTAAAAAAGTCTAAATTCAAAGTCTGTCTTTGACCTCCCTTTTAATCAAAAATGAAATTAAGATGCAATTCTATTTCAATAACAATAACCTAATTATAATATTTTGAACGCGTTAATTTTTGATAATGTGCCAAATTATTCGCGAAAAAAAGCCTTGACTCTAATTTGAAGCTTCTGATTGCGACTTTCATGAATGTTTATGAAGAAATGGAGGCAAAATAGTAAAAATAAAATAAATTCTACCGTAAAAAAAGTGTCATTCACAGCGAACAATTATTTAAAAACAAAGCTTTCAATAATTTAAAAAAAAATAGAATTATAATACTGCAAGTTTAATAGTAAAAAAAATTATTTGTAAATGATAATATTAAAAAAAAGAAAACGCAAATGATTTGGAAACATGTAAGTTGTATTGATGAGGATTAACCCAACAGGTACTATATGTTTACGCCATTGTAACGTAGTCTTAACAATTATTGGCCGAGCGTTGCTTGTAAATTTAATCTCTGGCATGGCTCACGCTGCCATACAAGATTTTCCGTTTACAATCACGATCACGATACAAATGAATCTGAATATACCGTCCAGCCAAACGAGATTTGCTAATCAGATTATGACTCAGACATCAATCTGCAAATTGCTCGCAGTTAAGCAGAAGGTGCGAGAAACAAAAAATTCAACGAATTTGAAAGTTTAATGAGCAAATTAAATTAATCAGACAAATGAAATGATAATGAGTGAGACAAATTAAATGTTGAATTATAATAATCATACTTACGAGATTAACTTTAACTTTCTATGAAACCATTTAATTTTATATTTCGAAAGATCAAGAGAAAATTTTAGAGAGAAAGAGAGAGAGAAAATTTTTTGAAATATTAATTCTGAAACATTGAAGTGGATTTGTTTTTATCAAAAACTGATTTTGAAAAATACTTATAGGAAAAAGTTATTTTCAAAACTTGCATTTTTATTCAACTTTTGAGGTTTATGCATTTAAGATCAAATTGATTAGGTAGAAAATTTTCAGCTGAATTATAGAAAAAATATACAGTAGAAAAAAAGTTTTGCTTTGAATAAAAATAAAGAACAGAATTTGAATTAAAATTAAATATTTATAGAATAACAGAAAATTCATTCAAGAAGAGAAAATTTATTTTGTTGAAATTTATAATTTAGTATAAATATAGAGTCGACAAATGTTACACTAATATTCCGTGATCTATCCATTATTACAATAATATTAATTAGAACAATAATAATTATATCACAAAATAATAAGACATACCTATAAAACATAATCACTTGTATTATTTGCTTTTTACGACACCAATTTTATTATTTGACATCCACTTGACTTTTAAATAAATTACTTACAAAGAATATTATATATGTATAGAACTAATTTACTTGTTTTTACAATTATAATACATATTGACAAAATGAGAAACAAGTCGTTTGATTTGTGACAGCAACAAAAATGTATTACAAAAATAATGCGCAAAAAATATTAAAAGTGCTATAATATATATATATATATATATGGTGTAATTTAAATTATATAATGAAATTGAAATCCAACAGAAACACTGATTTAAAATCAATTATTTTTTTTTGCACAAGTGATTGTGGTGATTCGTTTGCAAAGGACATGAAATTTATTTTGCGCGCGCGTAAAGACTTTCCAATTATTGAAAAGCTTGAATTCATCGCAAGCTGATTCGATTTGCGAATTATTTTTTATCCGGGATCATTTTACCCGATAATTTTTTTTATTTTTTACTACATTATAATAATGTAAAGAAGAGTCACTGAAATTAATTTTTTTCTTGCAAAATAAACTTTTAATTTAAATAAGAAATCATTTTTAATGATTTTAATCTTATTATTTTTATTGCTAAAACAAGTTCGTTTAAATTATTTTGCATTTTTTTACAGTGTACTCTTCCCTTCATATAAACGTATACAACATGTAAACATTCGTGATTAAAATCGAAGTATAATATGTCAACATCTTATTTTTTCATTGCGCAATATTTAAATGTTATAATTACATATTGCCGTTTTGTTTATTATCCCCCACATAAAACCTTTTTTTAAGTCCAGACTTGCAATAATTAATTGACTTAATTCATCGTGATTTTTTGCTTCTATTTTTGTGGAATTCGCTTTACGCTTTAAATAATGATCATTGGTTGGGAGAAAAAAATATAAAGGATCAAAGTTATCATTTATTATGAAAATATAATTCATGGACTTGGAATTTTGTGCGAAATAATTGAATTTAATTCTATTGACCAGAATAATGACAGGCTTTTGTGTGGGAATAGCTCTGCTCAGGTAATTGAAATATGTCTCAGTTATATAAATGTTGGATGCTAAATTTCTCGCATGTTAAAGTATAATTAGATGAGCTCTGTCGTGTCGAGTCGTGTAATTGTTATGTCAATATGGCTAATTTCTTACAAAGAAAGATAGAAAAAAAGTTATTTCAATTAGGTACTGCAATGATTGCTAAAGTTGCCTAGAAAATACAAATACGAAAATAATCACTTTGCCGTTGATAGATTTGTCTGTATGCAAATTCGCAAATAACACTATCAATACTGTACAGAGGCGATGGATTCAGAAGAACTCGTTTATGGAAGTTGAACATATTTCTTGTTCAAATGGAGTGCAGCAATTTACGGTAAAGTATTATTTTTAATTCTGTAAGTAAGGGTGTGTTCAGAAGTACAATAAGATAATTAGGACAATTTTTTTTTAATTTTACTTTTCCTACAAAAATTATCTTTAACTTAAAGTTTGTTTAAATAATGTTAAAGTATATATTATACTCTAAGTACAAAAATATATTCTAGATTTTTAGTCTATTTTTTGATATATCAATTTGATGAAATAATAACTAATCTATGATAACACGTCACCTTTATATTTTTGTCTCATTGCATATTTAATATGAAAATGATTTCATTTTGTTAATATAACTTTAGGGATTACAATAATTAAAATGTTATTCAAATTTAACAGTTCGAATTAAGTCACTGCCGTTTGTTAGACTCACATCAACTGTCGCTCATGATATTTAATATTTATTGCTGTATAGTTTATTTTGCAAGTATGACATTATATCTCATCACCATCGTTAACTTATATCTAAAGTTTTGTATGTCTAAGAAGGTAAAAGTTTTATGACGCACTTCAATTATTTTGAAGACAACATTGAGAAACAAATTTACCACGAGAAGAAAACAAGTTAATCATTTTCAGACGAGAAACAATATAAAACTGTTTGTCTGAATGAAATTCATCATTCTATATTATCTTCTTCAAATTAATAACATCTACTATTAAATAGGGATTCAAATAAAAATAAAGAAAAATAAAGAAAGCAGTGTGTTGCGGCAATCAAGTTTTTTTTATACAATACACAATTGAAATGTTTAGTTTTAAATCCTTTTTCTCTGACTTTTTATAGTTTAATATTTTCTTTTTTAAGTGATGTAAACTTTAAGTTTCGCGTTTTTATTATTCGTCATATATTTTGTAACATTATTCTAAAACTTTAGCAGAATCTCGAATCTGATATAATTTATAATTATCACAAAGATTTATTATATATATTTTTAAATTTATTGTATTATAGAAAAAAAAAACAAACAAACAAACAAAAATTATAGTCAGATAAAAGTCATAATGAAATTTACAAATACCGAATAATTTTGAAACCATATTAATCATTTATAGTTTTATCGTACGTTCTTAATTTTATGAATAAAATACTTGAAAATGTGAACATGGTAAATCTTTCGTTAACTATAATTTAATCAAAGTTATTATAATATTTTATGTTCATTTTATTATTTATTTTCTTTGTTTTCTTAAACATTAATGAGCTTGAGACGAATAGACGTTTATTTGAAGAAAAAACCGTAAAATTAACGTCGACGACTTTCTCGACGGTCGCGTTAAATTCTAAATATGCTCGAGCCAAGTCGAAAAAAGAAAAAAAATATGACGTTATATTACAAGAAACATTTAAATAACCTTACTAAAAGCTACCGCATCGCAGCTGAACGTTAACCGTGGAAGGTTGTCTTTTATGTCCATGCTTGCGTATCTTATCACGGATTAACATTAATATTAGTTTTACGCGCGTGTATCACACGTTAAATGAAAAATAAAAATATATGTTTATATTTATATATCTTGTCATTAAACCTAAGTTTAGCTATGGACATTATTTATATTATCATTAATTCTTGCTTTTTGTATCTTTCATGCTGTTTAAATATAGAACATGCGAAGAACAAATGTCTTCAAAGTTAATTGTTTTGTTTTTTTTCTTCTTCAATATATATGTATAATATAATATATTATATTATTAATAACCAATTTGCAACAACAATTGCTTGTTATGTGAAGATGTTTATTAATTTTGTTCTCTCTTTCAGGCATTCGCAATTCACACCGAAGGACATGCACTCACAAAAATAAACGTTTAAAATCTCACGCGTCGAATTAGTCTGATATATATTATAATAATGTCAGAGGCAAGTCACCCGTTGAACTCGATACGCGGTCAAATTTTGCAGACCAAAAGTCAACTCAGTTATAACCTTCTCATTTTGTTCGTATACTTTGTGTCTGCTTGATATTTATATTTAGAATAAACAATTACATTACTGGGATTTTTCTAAAAGCTGGTAGAAAAATATGGCGACTCAAATTTTCTCTAACAAATGTACAGCAATAAATAATTTTGTTTAATTGACAACTTTATTGATTTACCAAGCAAAAATGAGAACTACGTAAAGTAGCTTTTAAATTATTTTCATCCCAATACTGTAACAATTAAGTTTGATGTGTTTTGAGTACATTGATTTGATCAACATAGTTTTTGTCTAATTTTTGTGTCTTCTTCAGGTTATCTGTGAATTGACCTTTGACCTTGAGTCGCGTAGGCTGTTTGTGCTCGCGCTTTTAGAGTTGGCTCGCGATAATTTGTTAACAATACAAAATTGTGCTCGTACAAATTGTATATTCGTGGCTGCACCTGACGTCTTCACCGAGGGCAGGGGGTAGTCTTAGTCTGAGTATTTTGGGTCAGATGGCGCTTGTACGAATTCGGTGGCCTCTCTGTCAATTTCTAAATATTTGATTATACACGTAAATGACTTTTATTTTGTCGCAGGAGCTGCTACCCCCGAAAGACAATTTCTTCTTTTCTTTCCCTCATCAAAAACACTCTCTGTTCTAATTAATTATTTGTTATCGAAAACGCGGCAACAACGAGATTTAATACATCCGACGAAAATGCGCATGTTTCGCCGTTTTGAGCATCATCGATATCTATATCTGAAAAAGCGTGATTCCCTCAAACAAGAAAACAAGGTTATTCCAAAACTTGAAACTCCAAAACTAGAAATTACAGCTCCTTTAAAACTTGAAATTCCAACATTTGAAATTAGAGTTTTTCTGTTAAACCTTCAAATGTCAAAACTTGAAATTTGATAGTTTGTTAACTCAAAAAGTTTGCAGGAATGACGTTTTCTCGTTTTGCCTACACTATAATAAATATATTTATACGTCCCAGAACCGGAGTCACAGTTCTCTGGTTCAGATAGCAAAACGACCGTCTGACTTAAATTAGAGAGAGACAGTGTGTGTGTGGTGTTGATGCATGCGCATTTCCTAAGTTTCCCTAAACGCTCTCAGACTTTAGTGCCAAGCAATGGTGCTTGCACCACAGCTTGGCACTCGACCTGGCCATACTGGACCCGCAATTGTACACTGAAAGAAATCGAAACTTTGGTTTCGTGCAAAATTTCTCTCAGTGTATTTACTGGTGATGGTAAAAGAACAAGTCGGTGAGACTTGTGCTGGCAAAATTACGGACCTAGTCTGGAAATTGGTCGTCTGTCTTTGTTTTTAAATGAGGCGAAGCGACTGGACTAGTCTTGTCGACTAGCTTGCGGTTTGCCCATGCGCCGTGAGCGCAGTGGACCTGGGAGCCCCATCGGAGTCCGGGCCAATTATTAATCCGCCGTTTGCCGCCCGGTCTCTCACGTGCGAACCGTCGAGTCGACTTGTCAAAGGTCCTGAGAATGTCGTACAAAATTCTAATGAAAGTACTGATGAATACGTGTGATACTAATTTTGTTTCTTTTCCTCTTTGGTTGCATTAATAAAAGTTATTAAATAAAACATTTTAAAAATAAATCTACAGTAATTTATTTGGCACCATAATTATTCAATTTTATTGCTTAATATGTGTTGCCTAATTTTTGTTGAAAAAATTAATTGAAGTGGAAAGTTTATTTGGTACTGCAAAATTTTGAACAACATAACATTAGACAGCACAAATAATTTTGTACAAATTGTAGTGAATGCAAAAATATAAAATTAGCTGTATCGACATACTTTTTAAGTACTAATGATTTTAATCTAGTCATTCTAATATCTTACATAAACTACAATTACTTTTCAATTACAATTTATATTTATTAAAATTTATTAAACTATATTTGTACATTCTTACCTTTCTTTTTCTTAGTATAAAAATAAAATTATTTAAATATATTTTAAGCACTCGTTATTTAACTCTTATTTTACATATTTGTAATATGAACCGATTACAGCTATATTTAAATTAAATGAAAGCATGTAAAAATGTAAAATTCCTTTTAAATTTTCGACTAGTTTTTCATTTACAGAATTATTGATGTTTGATATTGAATTTCATGGCAATTAGGATTTATTAAAAGTTATGAGTAACAAAGTTATTCTATTTCAAGTACAGTATTATTTTATAATCTCGCGAACTAAATTGAATCATGCAAACTTACTTTTAACGTTTTGGCAAGACAGCTTTGTAAAATCACTTAATTTTTGTTCGTTATTAAACATTTTAATTTTATAATATTTTTCTAAAGCAATGCCTCGTTTTTAATAATTAATAAATTATAATACGTTATCGAGGTAAAGATATCCAATGAAAACTTTGTTAATATTTTCTTAAATGTTACACAAATATTTTGCAAATTATTTGCATATTTTTATATTTAAAATAGACTAGTTTTTTCACAACTTTATTTCATAATTTTAAAATATCAATTCAACAATTACTTTAAATGTAGTAAGCGATTTTATCGTAATAAGAAAGGTAAATTTTATTTTATTGTATTTTATTTGTAGCTTTTTTTCTTATGATTACAAATTAAAATTTAAAAAGGCAGTTTTGAAATTTTATTTTTGTATACAAAGAAAATTTTGATAAAACTAAACATTTTATATTATCTTGACTAAATTTTATTCCTTAACCCTTAATTAGTCGCAACCAAAGGTTTTTGAATAATTAATGTGGATCACAATTATAATATCAACATTTATTTTTTACTTTCAGTCGTTAAAAGTCTACTTTTGATTTAATTTCATAATATTTTCAGTTAAAATTAAAATAGCGTATAGAAATTGAGTATTATCGGTAAAAGTATTACCAATCAATAAAATATCAAGTTTTCAAAAGTATATTCGAAATTATTAAATGTCATTAATTAAAATGATAAAACTGTCGGTACTGTAAATAGTAACAAAAAGTCACATAAAAATGTATAGAAATTTTTTGAGTACAATTGAACTAAATTTCATTCTTTAAACCCATTTAATATGTTCTTTTTGATTATTTAAGGGTTAATAATATACAAATCATCTAGATTTCCCGTTATTTTAATAGTCAAAATTCAAAGCAGCGAAATAATTTCACTTCTAGTCAGGATTCAGCACAGTCAAAGAGGAAACTAGTTAATAAAATTTCTATCGAAAGTTATTGAAAAAAAAATAACATTTGGTCAGTCTGAAAAAAAGAAAATAGTCTCGACGACGATACGGGCGTAATTTAGCGGGCGGTCTTGTTGCGGCACTGATCCGACTACCGATCCGAGATTGCTCACGGCTTACTGTTATTTGGCAACCCAGAGTCTCACTGAGCCTGTGCGTTTGGATCGCACTGCAACAGTCGCACTATAGAAGGATCGTTTTTCGCGCCCTCTATGAACTCTTCCAGGGACAACTTGCCATCCTTGTTTTTGTCCATCTGCCGGAATATTTTGTCGGTCCTTTTCTCCGGAGTGGACTCGTCTTCTGGCATCTTCATTACAGTGCCAACCATCTTATAAATTGCCTGCGAATCAGAGTTTGAAAACCTCGACAGTCAGCTATTTCATTTTCAACTACATCTCTCCAGGATCAACAAGAAAGGACTTTTCAGGAACTTTTATCTACATCCAGACGAATTGATTTGGGAATTTTTTCACGAACGAGGAATTTTGAGAGGAAAACTTTTTTTTAAAGGAGAAATATTTTAACTATAATACAAACATTTACTTATTATTGGTGTGCAGATAGAAAAACTAATTTTTATCTACCTAGATTTTTTTTTTTGATCATTAGGACAGAAAAACTACGTCTGATTGCTTTAAAAAGTTTGTTGCAAATAATTTGTTTGTTTGTTTTTTCTTAATTTTGTAGCATACTTTAATCCACTGATTATGAATTTAAAATGTATAATTGCATCAAACATAAGATCTAAATGGTTTTCATAATATTGTATCAAGGGTTAATGAAAACCAGTAACTTTGATACCAGCTTTGCAATCAATTTAATCAAACAGACGTCGTTCTTGTGTGTTTTGCATTAAGGTCATGAAGAAAACTTAAAGTGAAGGAAAAAATGTGGGAACGCCACGTTCATGTTTGAACGCGAAATGAAAAAGAGTAGCGAGCTTGGCTTAGAGCAGAGTCTTTTTAGATCGTTAATCAGTTTTTTTTTTTTTTTTTTTTTTTTTATGAAAAAGCAATTTATTTTTAGTTAAAGTATCAACCGAAAGATTAAAAATGTGGTCAAATTTTGTCTTTAAAACAAACTAGTACATTCACAAAATCAGCCTGAAAAATTTAGTAGGCAAAAAAAAAGGAAAAATTGAAACAAACCCACTCAAATATGCCTCGACTTTTTCCCTAATTTTGAACTCAAGAACTTTTCTTAAGTTTGAAGTAAAAAAGTTTTAGAAAATAATCTTTTACATCTTCTTTACTTCTAAATTTGTGAATACCCTAAATTTTTGTTAACTTGCCTCTTTCTTGCAAATCTTGAGGAATCAGCAAACACGATTATAAAAATAGTTTAAGTCACTAATTAATTTCTTTTTTTTTACTAAATATATGTCATTGAATAAAAATGAAATAAGAGGCAAGTATTGTGTTGCTATCGACATTGTTCTTACGTCAACATCACTTTGTTTAGCACCACCGTTTCACGCAATTAAAACCATATGTACAATTTTTACACATGATTTGTAAGTTTTAATCAACATAAAAGTTGTTTTTTTTTGTTTTAACGTTTTTGTTTGAGCACCACACTATATGAGCTAACCGCGTCGTTCAGTTGACTTTACTTTTTTTATATTATTAATTTTCTTGTTTTTCTATTTCGACACTGAACCGACACTACAAACACAAAAACACTTATCGATTTATTTGTATCACATGCAACAGCACCAAATTTTTCTTGCAGAACGACGCGGGTGAAAATTGTTGACTTTTTTTGAGGGACAAGAATTTTTGTTTTTTTTTTGTAGGTCCAAATTAGTTGAGCATTTGAATGTACAGTGTATCAAAAAATGTTTCGGGAGTACAAAGCAAATTGAAATTAAAAAACCTTTTTGGTCTATGCAAAAATTATTTTTCTACTTTTGATACTGATTCCAAATACATAAGTTCTTTAATTATAATTTCTTGATAAAAATTAAAATAAGAGTTTACTGCCAGTATAATCAGTATCAAAAGTTAGATGGAAAAAAATTGATAATGTCTTGCAAGTTTAATTAAAAACTTTATTAAATATTAAATTTATCATTTAAGCAAAATATTTCATTAATTTAATGTTAAATAAATACTAAATTAACTTTTTTTAAATTGACTATCTTTTATAAATATATATTTTCTGTCCAAAAAATAATTTCAATTTAAAATAGATTAGCAATAAAAAAACTATTGATTTTACAAGCAAACAAAATAAAATTTGCTTTGATAAAATTAAACAGAAAATTGGAAGGAAGGGTAGGGGTGGGGGGATGAAAGTATTCTCTTGTCCCGCGAATAGTCATCACGACGAGCTTGCACATAACGAGCACAGCACAGCGAATAGTTAGCGTTAGGCACTTTGCTATCGACTAGGAACCATCGTTATTATCGTCACTGCAATTCGCACGATAGACAGACGGGGACAACTCGCGAACCTCATCGTATTTCTTGTCTGCCTCCTCAGCGAGGAATCGCGCCTCCTTCAGCTGATTTTCCAGGGCGTCCATGCGCTCCTCGTCTGCCAAGCTACGGTTCTCGAGAATCTTGCGGGCTCTTTAGAATTACGAAAGTACAAGTTATTTTTTAAACACATACAGGTGCTAATTAAAAATTATACATCTACAAATGATTTCTCCTCTGCTGCCCTCTGCTAGTGCCTAAACAAAATTAATTACCATCGATCTTTCAATCTATAAATTTGCTTTACATTTAATTTTCTTATTTTATAAATTTACTTAATAAATTTTCTTACTGTAAAAATTTGTTTTACAGTAAATGTTTTTACTTTATAATAATTAGTCTTTTTTGCATTTTAGTTCTTACTTTTTAAAATGCAAATACCTTTATTGTTAATTTTTTGTTGGTCTAATTAGAAACTTTTGTTAATTGTGCATTTATAGGAAAAGATCGATAGTCTGATATCTGCTGAAAAAGGAAATCATGATGGCATCAGAGACGTTTAACCCACCTCCTCGTACTTTTTGTCCGCCTCTTCGGCAATTTGTTTAGCCTGTGCGAGCTGTTGTTCCAGAACAGTTACCCGGTCGTCTTCCATGTTGGTTCGGTTTTCGAGTGCCTTGCGTATCCTATTAATTAATAATACAAATGCGAACGTTGAAAAAACTATTCTTTTTTTTCTATCTCTATCTCTCTCTTTTTTTTCTTTTTTTTTTATAAGACTTTCACTTTTCAACTTTGCGATTTTAAAAAGAACGATTTAACGAATGAGTCAATTTGTCATTATAATAAATTGTTTATGCTAATTTTTAATAAGAATTTATTAAAATTGATAGAAAGCTTTCAACGTTCGCGACTCAAAGAGTTAAATGAAAAAGGGTACGTTGGGACACCTTTTTCTTAAGTTAATTGTTTGTATTTCTATATATATCGGTGCACAATTATGAATAAAGTTTTACGTGAAGGAAATAAGGAACAAAAGTTTTGCATTCCAGACGAATCGTAATTAAAGAAAAAAATAATATGCAAATTCTCGACATATTCCAAAGACACGTAATGTACGATAGATAAATACAAGTGAACGTGAACATTTTTTCTCACAATAAGCAGGGATAATTATTTTTTTCTGTTATGCACCGATATAATATCAATAAAATAAAAATTATTTTCACTCACAGCAATATGAGTTTTTATCTAAACAACGAGTCTTACGAATTTATTTATTTTAAAAGATAATCTTCGGGATAGTAAAACTCATCGCTTGCATAAAACGCGTACGCAAGTAGAAAACAATTTTTTCATTCTACTCAAAGATTTTGTATTACACTTTTTCCAACAAATTTACTCAGCATTGAATATTTTTCATTTCAATCGTTAACTAATTGTCTGATACAATTAGCTAATTTTACTCTAAGCAATTTATAACTGTCTTGCGCATGCGTGATATAAGAATTCGATACCTCCGGTCTGCGAGGACTGCATAAATCTTTAATTTTTTTTAAACAAAAATGTTTACAGAAAACCCTGATAGTTTAAAATTATTTAAATTATTTTTTTCTTTAAAAAAAAGATGCAAACTGGACTGATAAATATTTTAATTCTTACAATATTTTTCAAATTACGATTAGGACCTAAGGTATCGAACTGAGGTACGATTAATTAAAAAAAATAAATTAAAAAAAAAGTTGCAGCTTCTCGTACCGTTCACTTTCATCGGCAGCTTGAGACGCTTCCGCCAGCTTAGCTGTCGCGGTGGCCAAACGTTCTTCTGATCTTTCGAGGTCTTCTTCCAGGAGTTGGATACGCCGATTGAGAGCAGCGACCTCAGACTCTGCCTAAAACATAACAAGAAAAAGAGCAATTTTAATTTTATTCTTTCACAAAAATTGTGTAACTTATAATTTATTTAGATTCAGAAATTTGGTTTAATCAATAAATAGTATAACAATTGTGCATTGCCAACTATTGTAGCTGATTTCAATTGAATTAATAGAATGGAAACCAAATGTTAGGACGTAACACGATCGTTTTTGATTGGACCAAACTCAGTCAATTTCAGCGGAAGAACTCATCGCACGCATGATTACCGATCTGTTCCGGACATCCGCAAACGGAACTAGTTTTGGATCTAAGAACCGAAACAATTCCCAGTCAGTTTTCAGCTAACTTTGCTGAGTTTTAGTTTTCTAATAATAAAAACCAACTTTTTGTTTTTAATTAATTTTTTCCCTTTAAACTTCCTTTTACGTAAAATGTATAAATGAACCGCATAATATGCGTGATTAGGGTCAATTTAACGTTCAGCACACGCGACACAGGTGCAGAAGAGCTCAATGAAATTTACATATACACAAAAAAGTTTAACGACAAATTTTTTGTCAATAAAAAATTCAAACAATTTTGTAACAAACTTTTTTCATAAATTTTTATTTTACTATTTAACGAAAGTTCAACTCATATATTTATCAAACTCCAGTTTATATCTCTAACTTTTTATTTTCCTGTCTTTTTACAAGTATGATAAAACAATTATAACAAGATAAAAATATTATTATAACAAATGAATAACAATTGTTGCAAAGTTTGAAATAAGATCACGAAAAAATACTTCACTCTAATCAGTTTTATCGCAGATAAAGCACAAAATTATGATTTTGAGCCATGATTCAGAACAAACAATTTCAATCGTTTCAGTTTATCACTAACAAAATACCGACATTTGTTCAAACATGCGCGAAATTCTCTGATCACGAAGCCGAAGGAATTTATTTTGTCTTGAATTAATTTTCATTTTTCATTGTCAAACACTTGAAAATAAATTTTACTCTTTATAAACCGAGTGAACAATGGCCTGACTACAGGAAGTTGCAGCATGATTGAAACTCTTTAAATAAAACGCACCAAGCTGCGTACATAATTTAATTATCGCATGAGTTTTTTGAGAAGCAAACCCCGGCAATTGTGCTAGCTAAAATCAATTTAGATGATGTATTGAGATGACTTTTAATAAACTGACTCTTTTTTGAAAAAAATGATAATACACAAAAAAAGAAAAATATCTAACATTATTTTCAACAACTTTCAAAACATCTGTCTGAGTTGTCTCCAAAAGTAAATACTTTTAGTGAGTGTGTGTTTTTTTTCTATATACCACAACAAGTGTTTGACAAGATACAGCATAAAAAAAGAAGATGAAAGGAAGAAATGAGCCGGCAAGTGCAACACTGTATTAAAGTCGACGTGGATGAGAAAAAGCAAGAAGATTGTTGTGTATACGCTTTGTTAGTTTACTCATCGCGTGTGTGCCAGTGCTCATGAATAGCAACGCCTTATCTAAGCTCAAACCAACGTAGCTCATCATCATTAGTCTCGACGTATTTTTTTCTTTTTTCTGTAAAAAAAATATTTCAAAATAGTTGTGCATTCATTTCGACAACAAGTGAAAAGTTTGTCAATGAATTGGATTTGCATCACGGTGACAAGAAACATTGAATGGCACATGTGTGTATCAACAAGTTCGCTAATTGCGAACAAAAGGCACATGCTGTTAATCACTCGGTTTATTTGCATTTATCCTTAGCAAGCAATTATGACCGACAAGTTTGGAACTAATTTCCAGTTTGTTCAAACAATTTTCCAAGTATTCTAAACAATTTTCCTTAAATTTTTCTGATATTATTTCACAGAGCATGTTTTCAGATTGATTTTAAATAATTTTCTCACTTTTCCAAAGTTTCAGGTTTTTATAAATTATTTCTAATTTTTCAAAACAATTTGTTAGAGTTAAAATTTTGCAGATCTTGATATTAAGTGCAAAATAAATTAAACTTCGATATAGAAAATAGGACACTTAATTTTGTTTCTGCAACTGAAATATTTGCCGATACAACAGATATTTTAAATTAATTGTCCAATGTGTTTAACGTGCACACAAGCTGACGTATATATGTGAAAGGAATGCGATGCAAAGAAAATTTGTTCCCCTCTCACTCTCATTGACAGTGTCTTTGTTTCTTACTGAGGACCTGAACTTGGCTTGACGACGGCGAGCGAGTCTTTTCAACTTTTCTGTCAATCCACGTAAACATTGTGAAATCAGATTAATACCTTCTTGGGTTTGTTTTTTATATTTTTCATCAAATGAAACTTGCTTATTTTTCTAAATGTACGTGAAATTTAATCGTTTTCATCCATTATATTCAGAGTCAGTTTGCAACCGGTTTATTTTTATTACAAAAATAAATTGATCCATCTAAAAGTGTATATATTTTTGTATAATACTAATCAATAGTCTGACTGTACTAGTCGTTTATTTCATTGATTGGCCACAAGGGGTAGAAATGACTCGAACATGTTTGGTCAACATTTTTAGTGAGATTCTGTTAAATAATAATTTGCCATTGAGCACTAAAGATTTAATTTAATGTTAAAATAATTTTTTTTGGAATATAACATTAATAATTTACATCAAAATTTAGGTGTAAGATTAAAAAAATGATGTTTTAGTTGCAAAAAAATATCTTTAATTATGTAATGCTGCAAGATTATTATCTGAAGGGTACTTCTGCTGTGTTTGTCACGCCTTTCTCACTGAGACACATACAGTGGATTCCTTTATGGCGTTTGATGAGTCGTCGAGATATGAAAAGTGATTTTCGTATGCGCCTCATAACTATGTGAGAATGCATTATGACGTATATATACTGTTTTTGATTGCATATTATTTTCTATGAATCATATACAATTATCATATATAAAAGTGTTTGCGTATGTATAATTTATGTATACAAAATAGTTGTCCAAAATATAGACATAATACGTGTTCAGGATTTTTTTACACTTAAAACAAAATGTCTGCCTAGCAAATGTAGACAATTTTTTAACAAAAGTCTAGCTTTGATTTTAATTTGATAAAGTAATTTATAAATCGTTGAAAATATTTTATTCAAATAATTTATTAGAAAAATAAATGTTAAAATTATTGTTCCAAGTAATTTGAAAAGTTTGCCAATATTTAGATTTTTTTTACTGCTGACAGCCAAATCATTCAAGGCTGTCCAATGAACACCTAAAATTCTATTTCATTTTAAAATTATTTTAATTTATCACTTTGTTTTTGTATTAGTTATTAAAATACAATAATCATTTTCTTAATTCTCAAAATAGTTAAATGTAAACAGATTTGGATTAGTTAATTTTATTTTATTGATTTGACAAAAAAAAAACTTATAAACATTTTTATAGAAAATATATATTTTTACTTGACATATCGATGAGACGATTACTTATTTATAGCTCTAACTCGTTAATGAATAATGCATCAGTAATCGTTCGTTATTTATATTGTATCAAATATTTGAGTACTTTCAATTTCATGTTATAAATCTGACGAATTCAAAATTGAAAAAACTCTACAAAGTATTGTTGTAAAATATACATTTTTATAACAATGAGTCACTATTAAAATCGTTAAATACATCTATTCAAAAACATAACCAGGTTTTTCCAAATTGTTTTGAAAAATGCCTTTAAAATTTGACTCAGCGATTTAAATCTTTCAAATATAGAATATTTTTCTAAAAAGTACAGTTTCATTTATGATTAATTAGTTGATAAGATACTCAGATACGGTCTTACTTTAATTGATAATAATTAGATTTGTGAATGCACTTTTCCATACATGTGTTCAATATTATATATACGTATGACTCAGTCGAATTCAATGTGAAACACAAAAAATCTCAAAACCTTAAAAATGTGATGTAACTTTCTATTTTTTGAAAAAAAAAATTCCCATAAATTACAGCGAAAACACAATGTGAGGTAAATATCGGAGTAGGTTTTGACAATTGTGCGCCGAGCTTATGTGGCCAAATCCTGGCCTTACGGTAAATTAGGGCGGCAACAGTGATCGTCGCGTGCAACGAAGACAGAACGAGACAAGGACAGAACCGAAATAAGCGCTTTTTCACTTTTTCGTGCTTACTTCCTCACGGCGCTGCTCCTCGTTCTGAAGACGTTTGTGGTACTCGTCGCACTCGTCCTTGTACTTTTCCATTTCCTCCTTGGTCTGGCGCATCTTCTTCTTCAGCACGTCCAGCAAGGTGCCCGGCACTTGAGTCGACATTTTGTTGCGTCTACTCGTTTTTTTGTATTAGTTTGAAAGGTCGCACCAGTGGCAGCCGACTCGCGACAGCTAGCTTTAAAAACGTTTTTGTGAAAACACCGGAGAGCCGTGCCGCCTGCAAAAGCGTACTCTAGAGCAACGCCAGCGTTAACAAAACTGCGCTTGTCGTCTCCTTCTAACTCGGGTCCCTGTCGTTGTCGCTTGTCGAGTCCCACTGACCGTCCGCAAACAGCCATCTCGCGGCAAAAAGATGGCCGCCAACCTGCGCCTGCGCACCACACACTGTTTCCAGCAACCGGCACCGGACACGAGATACGGCCGTTTGAATTTTTGCCACGCAACCGTAACATTTTTATTTTTTATATCAACAATTAAATATGAAATAGCTTTTTGGGGATACATTTAATTGTTTCTTGCAAGTATAAACAATAGAAAATCTTTTTTTTACTTTTGAAGTTGTATAAAATCAGAATAACTATCGTTTTTTGAGCTAAGTATTTTGAATTTTTTTTGAAATGGCATACTGAGTATTTAAACAAAATTTCGAGGTTACTTATTGTTGTTTATGATGAAATGAAAATAATCAATTTTTTTGTTTTTATTTTAAATATTTGTGAAGTTAAGAGGTTTTGTTAAATTGAATATTCAAATTGTCTTATTTTTTTCACTCTGTCGATAATAGTAGTACAAGGTGAATCATCTTAAGAATAGTATAAACATTTTTTCAATAAATTTTTAACTTAATTTTACAAACCGCGACTGTTATGATAGCATTAAAAATTATAATTATGTAACGAATGCTGGTTTTTCGTTAGATAAAATTTATTCAATTTAGATTATATAATTTCGTGTATTTAAAAAATTGTTTACAAAGAAGAAAGACTTTTATTAATTAAAATAGTTATAAATTAAATTATATGTTAACTTGAAAATAAGTTAAACCAAAAGCCAATAAAATGGTGACCAATATAAATGTTTACAATAATAACTTGAAAAGATAAAAAATGATTGTGCAGATAAAATGTTATTTTACATTGAAAACCAATTTTAAATCATTATCAACTAAGTAATTATTAATCATTAATATTGATACGTTAAAATATATTTGTTACGTTATTTATGTAATGATAATTGTGTATATTGATTTTAAAATGATATACATAAACATATTTGGAATTTAAATTAATTTTTAATTGGGAAATATAATACTATAAAATTAAAAAATCTTATCTCACAAGTTAAAGAAATTTTATCAAAATTTCATAAATATTTATTTTCTAATAAAATTTATTTTCAGATGAAAAAAAGTGGAATAACTGTCAATGGTATAAACCGTCAAAGAGTTATCGGATTTGACGATT
>JABFPM010001983.1:0-18069 GCA_022817325.1 Idris sp. 1 HC-2018
CACTTTTTGATCAAACTAGTGTAACTGCCAAAAAACTTCCAATTTAAAAAATATATATTCAGGGCCAGGGGACAACATTTAATTAAAATAATGTTGTCTTAATTCATGTTTCTGGTAAGTTTACAAGCCTGGGTGCTTCACCGCCCAAGTATATGCGCCTCACGCACGGCCTCAAAAACCCGTGGCTGGAGCCACCATTTTGGATTATTAAACAAAAAAATCCAGTTGTTCTTTCAATAATAAATAAATTATTAAAAATCCCGTGTTCCTATTTCATTTCTAATTACCCTTAAAAAATTATTGAAAATACTCGACTTTTCGAGCACTAGGCCGGAACCTCCCTTTAAACTATAAATCGTCGGAAAAACAAGTTAAAAATATTGATTAATAAACAACTGTGCATTTTTTTACAATTATCCCAGCTGACCCTATACTGAATTAATTTAAAACAGTTGTAGCTAGTTTCAGATTAACTATAAATAACCAAGTAATATTAACGTAATTATATTACATTTTTTTAAATTAAAATTCATTTATTCAAATTAAAAATATAAGAAAAAAGTAATATTCAAAAATTATAATAATCATTAATAGAATAATACAAAGAATCCCGCACTAATTGTATGAACAATGGGTTTCGGTCGAATTGGCTAAAATTTGAGTATGTTGTAATTCATTAAATGCTTAATAAAAATCTTCATGGGCACGAAGCTTGAAAATGGCTAATTTGCGAGTTTTAAAATTGAACTAGTGTGTGGTGAATAAATGTACTTAAAATAACATTTATTTCAATATTCTTTCAAATAATACCCGTATTTGTGCGGGGTTCTTTGATTCTATGTTCTTTTATTAAGAGTACAAGGTCTGAAAAAATGAATCTTTTTTCTATCGGTGTCGGTAACGGATGATGCGTAACACGTAACAGGTGTCGGTGTCGATGGAGGATAATGTTCAACGTATAACAAAAGTCCGCGTCTATAACGGAAGACGCGTAACACGTGTCGGTGTCCCGCGTAATCACTCTCATACAGCGATAATGGATGATGCATAATGCATAATAGGTGTCCGTGTCGCTTAAAAGTTCATTCATAAAATAAAAAGCAACTCAAACGTACGTTATAATCCATTGCATTTTCATTGAAATACCTGCGTTTTACTTATGCATTTGCGTAAAATTTAAACGTACGTGTTCAATGTGAATGAGCCTTTTAGCTTCTTTACAATAGACACGAATATTTAAACATAACAAAAGCGCATATGTAAAACGCATTGTCATTTCAATAAAATGGATACAATGGATAGTAAGCATATGTTTGCGTAACATTTTATTTTTCGTATTCTTTCTGTAGGAGCCTTTAAAATCACGCTAGCTTAGCGATGACAGATGATGCGCAACGTTTAACAAGTGTCGGTGTCAATGATGGATGTCGTGCAACCAGTGTCGGTGTTGCTCTTAATCACTCTAGCTTAGCACATACAGATGATGCATAATGCGTAACAGGTGTCGGTGTCATTCATTATCCTTCTTCACCAGGTTTCTTAGAAGGCAAAAACGTCTGCAAAGATTTTTCACGTCAATGTAATTTAATTAAATAACAAGCATATTGTATTTGATATAGAGACAATTCGTCACAACAAAAAAATTACTATAAGAACATACTTTTAAGGAAAGAGTTTTGATTTACCTTATTTCTGAAAATAGAATTTCAATATTTGGTTTTGAAACACTTATTTTCATTGTGCAAATCATGTGTGAATTAAAATATGTATGGTTTATATTACTTATTGTAATGCTTTACTAATAACAAATGAATTAATATTTTTTTAGTAGAACTATGGCGGACTATGAAAGAATACGATTAGTTATTTTGGGTGCCGCTGGAGTTGGTAAAAGTGCAATTATTCGAAGATTACTTAACCAGGGTTTTACTGAGAAATATAGAGCAACAGTTGAAGATCTTTACTCTAAAGAATGCATTTTAGGAAATCTCACAGTAAAAGTTGATCTTTTCGACACAGCAGGTAAATCTTATATTCTTTTTGCTATTACGATATGTTTCATATTATTACATTTTTCGAATCTTTGTATATTTTCAATATATAATATCACTGGTGATTATACTTATATACGTAAATTAAGAATGTACTGCCACTTGGAGAGAGAACAAAATTTTCTTTTGTTTGGAGAGCACACATTTGGTAGGGTATTTTCGGTTTTAGGGATCCTAAAGGACTGAGAAAACTTAAGGTGTCATTGAACAAAAGAGGATGACACCTCCAAAACTGAAAAAAACTACATTTATTTATTATTAAAAAACTAGATTTAATTTGAATTTGTATAAAAATTCTATATATTCATTTAATGTGTTTGGGTGATTGCCAAGAATTTATGAAAGCCTTTTTGACTGTTAAAAATGTGCAGTCAAGATTATTTAATCCTATAAATATAATGAAAAAATTGAACAAATTACAAAAATAACTTTTTTCTTATATTTAAAATACAATTATTTTTTTCTTGTTTTAATGTTTTCTTGTTAATAATGAATATTGTTAATATTTTGTAATTTTTGTCCTTTAGATACTCTTCTACTTTATTAATTGTTTAAGTTATTTTTGATAGAAAAATGTGAATTGAGAACACCATTTGAGAATTGTCATTCAATAGCAATGTTTTTAGTATTTTAAATTTGTTAAAAAAATAAAAATCAAATCTAATTATTTTTAACAATATAGAACGTTTTTTCATTTAAATTAGTATCGAAGATATCTCGTTCATAGAATTAACTAATAATCTGCAAATTTTTGACCTTCAAAAAGGTTCTCCTAAATACTTGAGACTTACCCAATAACATTTTTAAAGACGAACGAATTTTATACACATTTAAAAGTGTTCTAAAACCGCTCGTAGTAGCAAAAATCTGCAAACTAAAACCCAAAAAGAGTGCGAAATTTAAGTATTGCAAACTAATATGTTATTATGATTCCAAATTGTATAATAACAATTAGTATTTTAGCATAAATGAACTGAAAATAAATAAAACGGGTTAATATGTGCTATTTAAAAAAATGTTTAACAAATATTTTAATGATTGATAATTTGGAATTAGCTTTTAAGAGGAGGTTCCTCTACTTTGCCCATAAAAGTGGGTTAACTTTATCAATTTTTTTGAAATATTTCTAAATAAACATTCAAATCGCGGTTTTTTAAATTATTTATTAACATTTCAAGATTAGAAAGCAATTTTTTTAAAAAAAAAACAAAGATGGCGGCTTCTGCTCAGCATTCCCAAGGCCGTGCGCGCTGTGCATGACCTCGCGCGCAAGAATGCTTAGGCTCCTATCCTTATCCGAAATAAACAAAAGTGTATAATTCACTTAATTAAATATATTCCCGAGGCCATAAACCTAATTTTAAGCAATTTCGACAGTTTTAGACAAAATAACATTTCTTTGAAAATTTAACTTAACTTGTACGACTGTTTTTTAACATTTCAGTCGACTTAAAAAACAGTTAACATAATTTTTTTTTTATTTACAGAAGTTCATAGCCTTGTAAATAGTTTTAAGTGTATAATTAAAAAATTTGAAGTCGATCCGATTATTGGTTCATGAGCTAGGCTCTTGCGCGCACTGAAAAATGTAAATGTGCCGCTTGGGTGACCGGTTCACTTTAACTCCCTGTATTTTTCACAATTTTTTTCTAAATGTACACATATTTCAGGGACATGTTCTACCCATGTCAGAGAATTGAAAAATGTAAAAAAAGCAATTGATTTTTTGAACTTAAAGTAGAGGAACCTCCCCTTGAAGTTGTTTTATTGTTTGCAGCAAATTAGAGTAATTTTATTGAGTTTGTATTTTAGGTTATTATAATCATTCAAAAATATTTGCATTATGCAATCCATAATAAATCTCTAAATGTGATTTAAGATTTCTCGACTTACTATTAATAATAAAGCACTAAGTTTTAGAGGTAAATATAACCTTAATTTTGAAGAAGTTCTCACTTGTAATAATCGAATTGCATATATCAATCGTTTTATAAACGTATTTCTTTTTTTACCAGGAAAAAATTTGAAATATCAAATTAACGTTTTTTCTACTCGTACTAAAACACCGTACAACTAAACATTCTTTTTCCGATTTGTTATAGACATCAGATTTTGCTTTTTATTTTTGAGAATATTTTTATCTGATCAAGATTTCAAGTAAAGAAAATTCATATTTTACTGAAATAAACATGTTTTGTAATAATAATAATAATAATTTGAATATAAATAAAATTCAATAATGCAATTGGGACCCGCGGGATATAAGGACATTCTATATGGTAGCTAGTAGTACTTAGTAGTATACAAAATGCTTTATTATGATTGGTTAATTCAGGTTTTTTAATGTTTACTACTAGCCACCACATTGAATTTCCTTATATCCCGCGGGTCTCAAGATTTAAATTTCGCGCTTTTTTGGATTCAGTTTGCAAAATTTTGACACATCTGATGCCGTTGGCGCTATATGTCATTTATCTAAAACTATTTAAGTTACAGCTGTAAGTCACAGCTAATTCTGGATTTACTAATATATGAAGTGAAATAACATATTTTTTTATTCTAAAACTTACTTTAGAGTATTATATTTTCTTTTAACAAATGAAATCTATAAAGATTATTTAATAGATTATTCATTTAACAAACATATCAGTTTATTATAATGATTCAATTCGAAATAAGACAATTTAACTTTCTCTGCTATGTTTTCAAATTATTTCATGTAATAAATAAATAAGTCAATATTTATATAAAATAATAAACACCACTTTATACAAATCTTTTTAAAAAACTTTTCTCTGTTTGGTATATTAATTTACTGTCAAGCGAATATTGAACCATGCGATAAAAATCCTTCCCTTAATGCTATTACGTTCAAGCGAATGAAAAAATTCAATAAAACCTCTACATTTATAATTGCATTGCTGATAGTGAACTGGTGAACTAAATTCTGTAAAACGATGTAAAACTAACTAAAACGATATTGAATTATTCTACTGATTTATTAGTCTTTTAATTATACATTATAGCACGCTTACAGTGAGGTTGAAGTATAACAACATTTATTACATTGATAATTCTAAATTATACGTTTGCATAAAAGTTACTAAATTAAATAATGTGTTATTGCATTTTATTTGCAAAAACGTAACAAAAATAAAAATTAATAATATAAGCTTTTTTTTGCAATTTATTAAATAAAGATGGCTTCTCCAATACCTTACTGTAAATATACGCTTAGGATCTATAAAAAATCATAGGATGAAAAAATTCAATTTTTATCTTTTTGTAGGTCTTCATGGTGTTTTTTATAAAAAGTAATTCCATCTAAAATGTGGGAAAAATTTACTTCTCTCACATGTTCAGATAAAGTATCATACTTGGCAAATGGGAGAAAGTGGCAACTCTACACGCATAAGATGGCCACTCTCTCTCTCTCGCTGGTTAAGTACACGTAAAAAAGGAATTACTGATTTTCAATAATAAATTAACCATGTACGACATATAACCACATTTGACAGCAGAGACGGCCAATTCATGGCCCTTCAAAAGCATTTTTCAGTCCAATCGTTGAACACTCTTCAGGCCACTTTCAGGGTACTCTAAAAGGTACCTAGGCTATTTACACATGCGCAGTAAGCACCCAAGGTATTTGCACGTGAGCGATGAGCCTAAATAATTTCTGCGTATGCGCGAATATTGCAGGTACCTTCTAGAGTGTTCTGAAAATGGCCCGAAGAGTGGTCAACGGTTGGACTTAAAAATGATCTTAAAGGGCCATGACTCGGCCATGCCTGCTGACAGATGTGATATTCGTAAAGATTTATTCGTCAAATTTGTCTTTAACATTTAAAATAAACAATATTAAAATAAAAATATTACAAAATATATATTTAAATAAATCTTTCATTGCAAGTTTTTGTTTCCAGTTTATGCCCTGTCTAGGCCATGTCTAGGCCCTCCAACAAAATTTAAAAATTTTCCGAAGATTATAAAAATTCCCTAGTTACATATTTTGTTCATAATTTAGGCTGTAGGTTAAAGGCGAACTTATAATAATGTGTATTTGTGAACCGTAGTGATTCCCATCTGTTTTCAAAACCCTGTTGAAATTTAATACATTTATGTTTACGACTGTGTTGTATAGAAATTCTTTTGGTATTTCATATTTAAACTGAATTTAATATTCAAACCAAAAATAACACTTTTTGACAATTTATATCAAGCTTACATAGCCAGGTATCCAAATTTATCTGGACAACGTGTCTAATAAAAACTGTTTAAAGTTTGGGACGAATTAAAAGGAAAATACAAAGGTGAACAGCTGGAAATTCAAACTAATTTAGGAATAAAAAAACTGAAAGAGGAAGCTGATTTAATATGGTACATGACGCATGTTAAAGAATCGCAGTAATTCTTGCAAATCGTGATATGTGATTCAAAACAGTGTTGTCAAGCTCAAAGAGAGAGAGAAAGAGAAGTGACTTTAAAAAAGTATTACCACCCGAATTTTTCTTCTTTTGAAAATTTCTTCTAAATCTGAACAAGGTCTCAAAGTTCACAAAAATCTAGATGATTGCACTGGAAAATTTGCTCTTTTTTTGTCCAATTAGCTGTTAATATTCAGCACTATGATCCAGCAAATGTAATCAGGTAAATGTGCAATTACTTTTAACGTTTTTTTTGTGTTTTTGTCTTTTCTGAAGATTTCATATGATTTACTGTGCCCCTCTGTCCAGTCGCAACTGTCCGATCATACATTCTCTCAACGTGCAGCTTATATTTTGCTCTTTATCGCTACCGCAGAAAGTTTCTACTGTTTTATCTGAAAGCTACTATTGCAGAAAACTGTTATTCCAATTAGCTGCAGCTGCTGCTGCTTCTGCAGAACATTGCTATTGTAGAAGTTGTTTTTCCGTCTTTTGCTGGTGTTGCAAAAAAGCTACTGTTATAGCTGAAAGCTGCTGTTGCAGAAAGCTTTTGCTGCTGCAGCTAAAAGCTGCTGCATAATTTTCTTATGCTTTGATGCTGACAGTTGGCATCTGAGTTAGTATTTCTATTCCATCTGACATTTCAATGGCCGCTGTGGCCGAGCGATTAAGTTTTTTGACTCGTATTCACGAGGACTTGATTTCGAGACCTGGTAGTCAGCTATTCTCAGTAATGAGAATAACTTCATTTTTGAGCGAATATCTTGGGCCAACTTAAATTTAATATTGGCCCAACATTGGATGCCAATGTCGGATTAACATACGCTTCGAATATTCTATTAACCTTTGTAATTGATGTTGACCCGACATTAAACCTCAATATCTGGCGAACATTTTTTTCGAATATCGGGACGATATTCAGAATCATTGTCTTACCATTTTTTTCACAACATTGAAAACTTATGTTGGTTCAACGTAAATCAGCGTTTCATTTCGACATTTAACCAACATTGTCTTCCGATATTAGCCCAAGATTAGTTTCTTTGACAACATTGACAATTGATCGGATTTTCTCCGTGAGAATATAGACAAACTAGAGACAGTTCAAACTGATAATTATATCAAAATTAATGCTATGAATAAAAGGATTAACAAAAACATAATTTTTCATCAAAGAAATTTTATTTAAAAAATAATTAAGCAACCCTAATTAGAGGCCTGTAAGGGCAAGCCTGTCTTTCCAAATTAATTAATGATAGCCTTTATAAGCCGCATAAAGGCCCAAAACGGGGGTATATTTATTAAGGGAAACACACTGACATGGCTCTGAAAAGGCCTTTAAAGAAAGGTTATCCGGGCTATAAATAAGCGTGTAACACTTTGCCCTCACATTGCTCTTAGAGGGGCCTATTAAGGCTCTACAAAAGGCCTTTAAAAGCATTACTAACTACGATTTTTATTATATTATCTTAAATAATTTTGAATACATATTTTATATTGCAAGTTCAACTAATAAATAATAAGTGAAATATACTTTATATAAGTGTAATTAATTGTTTTACAGAAAATATTTCATTATTAATTATTTTAGTTATAATTCTATTTTGTATTTTTTATTATTTGTTTGATTTCGTTTAAAACATTGTTGACATTTACATAATAGCGTGTAAGCAGGAGATGTAAAACGATTTCAGCTGAGTGGTATTTCAGTTAAACATTGAGTTTTTAAAGTCCTTCGTGGTTCTGTGAGTTAAATTAAATATTGTATTTGATATACAAAATACTCCAGCAACATGAGTTCGATTCCCGGCAATATGAAATTGTTATTATTTGAATAAATAATAAATTACATATTTAAGATTAATTATTATTAACATAATGCTAATACAAATTAAAATGTTTATTTTTATTTTCTTGTTGTTTTTTAAAAAAAGTTTTGGGGCACGTCTTAATAGGGCTTTTATAAGCTTTAATAAGGTGAACTATATAGGCATTATAAGGGTTAGGCGTTACACTCCTTCCGAGGGCCCCAATACAACATTGATAGGGCCTACAAAAGCGCCTGAAATTTACTCGGGCAAGCCCTTAAGGGTCCCGAATTAAATTGTTACTAAGGAATGGGAAAATAAAAAAATTAATAAATTGACTTTTGTAAAATTGTATTTCACGTCATCACACTGTGTGGATACATATGTAAATAATATATATAACACATATTTATACACTTTAAATGAATTTTTTTTCTGCATTGATCTTTTATTACGATTGTTACGTTAGTTATTTTATTTATTGATTGAAAAAAATTAGATTACAATTAGGACACATTAAAAATTTTATTTTTTTAAAAGGGTCACAATTCGCAGAAATAATTTTTTTTAAAAAAATTGTAAATCAAAATTCGGATTGACATAGAAATCAGATGCAATTTTCACATAGATCGCAACTCCGTACCATTATAATCGTATGGTAAATAGAACATTAATCTTGGTTATAAACTCTTTGAAAATTATATAAATAAATATGCAATCGTTTGCTGAGCCAAAATTATAGAATCAAAATCATTTTTCTTTTTATCATATGATTCTCCCGTAACCAAAGAATTATTGAGTTTTAATAAATGTAATAATTCTAATAATCAATAGATTAACTTCGTAACAGATAAAATGAAAAATTACATTACAATATGAATAAAAGTATGATTAACTCCTTATTTGACTAATACTCTTTATAATAAAATTTTGCTAATTCTTATTTCTAGGAGATCAACAATTTCCAGCAATGCGAAGACTTAGCATAGCAACAGCTCATGCGTTTCTCTTAGTTTACTCTACTATATCTCAATCAAGTTTCGAATGTGTCAAAAGATTCTTTGAAGAAATTAGAGAACAAAGACCAGATTTCCAGGTAATTCAAAACGCTACGTTTGTTTAAGTTAGAAGTATCATCAAATAAAAGCAATTAAATTTATTTTTTACCTTATTGACACAAAATCCATACAAAGGAGTTTATTTCGTTACATAAAAAAATACAAAAATAAAATAAAAGTAAGAAAAAACAAAACTAATAATCATCAAAAGTTCATACTATATAAATAAATGAGATATAAAAATACAATTAATTGCAATCATTTTTAGGATATATAAATACAAATCATTAATTTTCATACAATTTCAAACTTCTATAAATTAAGTTTTAACACAAGTATATATAATATTCGGAGAATCAAAGTTTGAAATACAAATCCAAGCGACTATATCAAAATTCATGAAGTCAAGGAAATACTTATTTCACAAGGTTCTTTATAAGAAAGGAAGTTCAAAATCACTTATATATTAATCGCATTTTCGAATAGATCGCATTTACAGCAGATGTCGTTATCTTTAAATCTGAATAAACTTACCTCTATTAGAAATGTATTTCTATAAACATTTCTTTATTTTAGAGATTTCAATTTTTACGGTTGAGTTAGCCTTCTCTAGCCTTGTTCTTCATATAGTTGAAAGTTTGAATGAAGGTTACGAAAAGTACTTTTGTTAAGAGGCGAGATTCTTAAATTAGTTTTATTCTTTTATTTTGAGAAGGGATCAATTGTCTTGAATGAGACTCAACATATAATCTTGATCGAAATTCACATCAGAGAAGTTCGTTTGATCATAGAATTATATGTGAGTCTCATTCTTCGCGATTGAATAACTGTACATGTTTAGAGACAAGATGTCATTATAAAATTATTTTTATTTCTCTCTTAAACCATCGTACAATTACATGTTTGAAGCTTAACTAATCATATTTTATAATTATTCACGAACAATTATAATTAAGATGGAATAACAAATTAACTTAGAATAATTATTCTAAAACTAATATTAAGAATTGTCTGAACATCATTTAAGACTCTTTTTAAACATTGCGAGACATTATTGCTGTAGTAAATGGTTCTTTAATTGTTAATTCTACAATTGTTCTTTGATAATGCTTTACAAAAACAGAAGATCTCATGGACTAGCCCGCAGTTTTTTTTGTTTTTTTTTTTTTGATCATTTGCAAACTAATCCCTTTTTTTAATGCCGCAGAGGTTGACGCATAGCACGTACTGTGCGCTGTATATTTCGACGGAACTCCACATTCACCTAAGACCGACCTGATTCATCTACGAATGGTATCCGACTTTACCTCTTTAAACGGCCTTTTCGTCGGGATAAATAATGTAGAACAGTTTCCTCTTAAATTCTTAGTTACTGCTAAATAACGCTCTAATGTTTTTGCAATATATAGCTTAGGATTACTAACAAAAAATGGTAAGTTATATAAGGGTTGGACTGCTCCTTTACGCGAGGTTTTTAACAAACTCGAAACCTTAATATTATATCCGTCTGAATTTCTATAAATCTCCGACAGCTTAATCTTAGCAAATTTTTGTGCCCTGTGGGCAGTACCAAGAGCTAATAAAATAATTAGGCGATATTTTAATACTTATAATTCTAGATTCTCTAAGGGCCACCACTTTTCCACTTCTTTGAAAACTAATTCTACGTCCCAAGTATCGTCATACTTGGGTTGAACTGGATGTTGTCGGTAAATCTTTTTGAAATATCTTTTCATATTTGGTGTATTTATATCACTCTAAGAGACTAGGGACAAAGCAGATCTTGCTGTGCTCAGCATATCATATGAAGAACCCTTTATTAAGTTTTTTTGTTTTACGTTTTTTCCGCACTAAGAAGTCCTCCTTCTACTCCGGGATTTAACTCAGGAGTTCCTAAGGAGTACTTTTTTTCTTTCCTTTTGTATTCTTCTAAGAGTCTCTTCTTTTCCTGTAATTCTTCCTCCGTCGAGAACCCTTTTGTTATCCAATGGCGCTATCATTTCAATAAATCCTCGCTTAGAAGAATTTGTTTTTGTTCCTCTAGCTCTGGAACAACGCCGAAAATGTTTACGAGCGCATGGTCGAGTTTTTCAACTGGTGAGTCATCGGTAGACATTAAGTCAGGATCGACATTTTCTTGGTTGGCATTGTCGTCCACCACTTCCTCATGATCGACTTCAGTGGGTATAAGGGTATAAGGGTACAACTGTATAAGTATTTTAAATTACCCGTAAATTACTGATAATCGTCAAGCTTATGAAATCTAATGCCGTAAGGATTTCACCGTGAAGATAGTGATTTTGTTTAATATTCACTTTGTGGTTCGTCGACTGTTGTTGTCTTTGTTGGCTATGAACAGGACCATAAGGTATAACTATTCGTACGCCAGAAAAGGTTCGTCGACTGCATGAACATCGACTTTTGTTGTGATCTGCTCGACCTGATTTTGGCCTGCAACAGCAGCTTGCATTTTATCTTGCAGTTTTCTAATTTCCCTTTACAATTTCTCGACCGCTGCTTCGTCCTCGTCCTGGTTGTTTCTTTTTCCCATCTTTTCTACCTTTTATTGTTATATAATATATTTTTATTCCTTTTATTCTTCGAATTAATTTTTAGAAGCTTGTGATTCCTTCAGCACAAAAAACGTTAGGAAGAACAAAGCTAGAGAAGGCTAACTCCACCGTAAAAACTTAAATCTCTAAAGTTTGTGACGACATCTGCAGTACGAAAAGCAGTACTACTATTATTCAATCGCGAAGAATGAGACTCACATAAAATGACTAATTTTCAAGGAGAATATGTACCGAACTACACGATCGATTTGTTTTTTTTAATTGCTCCTTATGATGTAAACAACAAATTGTATTGACTCATTTTGATATCGTGTAAATTAAAAAAGTTATATTAATATTACTAAAAAAATGCAAAAAACAGCATAAAAATGAGTTTTTTGCAGTACAATGTTAATAAAAAATTTTAAAAACATTGTATTAAAACTTTGATCAATACAAGTTGTTGTTTACATTTTTAGGATCATTTTAAAGAAATTAGAGGTAAATCGATCAAGAACTTTGGTATCAGTTCTATTTTGAAAATTAGAAAACATGAAAAATAAAAACTTGAGAAAAACGTGTTTTAAGTTTATATATTTAAGCGCTGTTAACGCCTCTTGAAAAATTCATTTTTTTAATGAGTATAATGAAAAAAAATTAACTACGTGAAAGAGGACACTTTAAACTATCAACATATGTAATAAATTTTTTTTTCAATTTTTGGTTGCATCCCTCACGGACATAAATATATCTTGAAATATAAAATAAATATAGACGGCAATACGGCATGTAAAATGTTTATAAATTTTGTTTAAATAAGTCTTTATAATATAAAATAAACACTTATTATACAAAATATATAAAAAAGCGGCAATACGGTATATAACTGAAACTATATTTTAGAGTCTATATTTTCGTTCGTGAAAGATGTTTCCTTAAAGCATGAACTTGGTGTTTTAACAAATCAACATCTTTTTTCAACGGGTCGATGCGGTCACTTTTTGTAGTTTTAATTGTCATTTATCATGAATTTGTTACATAAAATTAAAATTTGATTCCCATTTATCCGTTGTGAGACTGATGATCGGTCCACCTTGGTCTACCTTGGATAGCGGATGTTTCATCACCCATAATCGCTACATGTGGATGTTTTAACCGATATAAAAAGAAATATAACAGATGTAATAATTTAAGCACTTAAGAAACTTCTCGACTAAATGTATTAGATGTACAACTTTGTTTCTGCCGTTTTTTTTCGAATTTCAATGCTTTATTGCAAAAAACTGATTATAAATTTATGATTAAAAATATTGTCCATCGTTCGGGCAGGCAATGAATCCCGCTTCGAAAAAACTCCTGGTCTTTTGAGACGATTCACGTATCGATCCAATTTTTAACTTCTTTGTAAGACCCAAAGTGCTTGTCAGTCAGGCCGTTTGACATCGATCGAAACAAGTAATAGTCTGAAGGAGCAATGTCTGGAGAATACGGTGGATGGGGTAAGACTTCCCATATTAATGTTTCCAGGTATGTTTTGACTGATTTTGCGACATGAGGCCGTGTCTTTCGCAAAATTGTGGCAGTTTTTCTTTCAATGCTTTGCTCAAACGCATTAATTGCGTTCGATAAAGATCACCGGTGATTGTTTCTGACAGTTTAAGCAGTTCATAATACACTATACCGAGCTGGTCCCACCAAATGCAGAGCATGACTTTGAGCTGTGAATATTTGGTTTGGGTGTCGACTTGGGAGTATGGCCGGGAAATCCCGATGATTTTCTGTACTTAGGATTATCGTAATAAACCCATTTTTCATCCCCAATCACAATCCGATACAGAAATCTTTTCCATTTGTGATTTTGAAATAACTGTTCATAAGCAAACAAACACCATTCGATATCTTTCGCCTTCAACTTATACGGTACCTAATTTATTTTTTTCTGAATCATTCCCATAGGAAATTGTTTATTGAGTCACTCTTAAAGATTCTGCAAGTTGTTCTTGCGTTTGGCACGAGTCTTCATTAAGTTAAGTTTCTAATTGTTGAAACCAGTCACGACACGTTCTCTCACTAATAGTGATCTCACCATAAGCATCTGAGAGCATTAGATGAGCTTCAGTCGCAGATTTTTTCATATTAAAGCAAAAAATTAAAACCTCCCGCAAATGACGAGAATTAGGCTCGTAAACTGACATTTTCATTCAAATATAAATTTACAATTTAAACGTAAATTTATTCATGTTTTGATTAATTTATGATTAAAACTATCTAAGCTTATTGTAGAACATATAAATGTGTTTATATTCAATTATTAGCTACCACTAAAGCTATCTATTAGAAAACGGCAGAAGCAAAGTTATACACCTAATACTATTTAAAGAAACAAAAATATTACATTTTTCTTCAAAAATCAAAACTGAACTCTATAAAATAAAATCCAAAAAGGCATATATAAAACGTTGTAAACTTGCTATCTTAGTATTTTTAATAAAAAAATTAATAATGTTTTTGTTCAATTTGTCATAGAATAGATCACATTAAGAAAAAGGTCACATTATTATATAAAAAAAGTATTTTATACATTACTTTATTAATACAGAAATTTTGTTTTAATTCTGAATAGAATTTTTTTAATTGAAATTCCTTTCATTGTTTTAAACTGTTAATTCAATTAAAAGTTATCTCAAATCATGCTGGAAGTTCATTGTAAATAACTGAAAAATACTTTACTATTGTGTTCAACGTGTTTCAAACAATCTCTCATTTAAACTGTATTCTCGTCAAATTTATTGAAGTTATAATGAATCTTGGGCTTCATTGTTTTTATATATGTATATTTTTGGTATTAACATTACACATATATTTTTGCAAAAACTTGAATAATAAATAATACTACAAAGTTAAAAACCAAAACTAATTTAATATTTTTATAGATGCATACAAATTATTGCACGGAAAATCTAATAATGCTCATTAAGAAATAATTTTTTTGCACATAGGAAATGCCAATGGTCATAGCAGGTAATAAAGTTGACCTTACACAAGGTCGCAAGGAAGTTCCTTTAGAAAATGTGAGTGAATGGCTGTATTGCGAACTTCCAAAACTCAGGGCAAAAGTTATCGAATGCTCCGCTAAAGATGATTATAATATAAAAGAAATATTTAGATGTTTTGTCACACTTTCGAAAATTGTACCGAAAAATCCGTCTGGAGATTCTGAAGATACAGGACTTAGACGAAGATGTTCTGCTTATGGCTCACGCAGGTAATTCTTACTCATAATATTTAATTTGTATTTAAAGGATGTAATAAAATATTGTTATAGAAGTATCTTTATAGTTTTTATATACGCTGACAAATATTGTTGAAAAATTATTTAAAGACAAATTTTGCTTAAAAGTTATTATCTAATACTTAACTGGTATTATAACAAGAATAATATTATTTTGAGCTTAAATAAAAATTCTTATCATAATTAAGTGCCTTTTTGATAAGGTCGGATAGTCCTAACAAAACTGGAAGTTCGAGTCCTAGTAGTCCACAAAAAGTGATAGCAGCTCAAGGAAGCAGTGTTGTGGCAGTTTCTGAAGAAGTGAAAAGCAAACCTCGCAGTCGTAGTCTTATTAGAAGAACTTCTAGGAAAACGAAGCAACAAATCAGAGATGCCAATGCGGAGGACTGCAATATTTCGTAATATATTTTTCAAAGTACTGTCTAAAGATTTTTTTTCGCTTCAGGAATTAAAATGTTCTTCTAAACGAATTTTAAAATAACTAACAATTTTTTACAATGAAAGCAACTTAAAAAATAGAATTTGTGAATTTTTCTTATTTTATATATTTTGATTTAATTACTATAGTTATAAATTGAGCAATTTATTCTTATTTAATATATTTATTAATTACTGAGATAAAAATTGGTCTATCATAATAGTTAAAGAATTATTAATAAAACTATTATTGGTCTATGTTTGTTTTTGAAAGACAATATTACGATTTAAATCATAATTTCTGCGTAAAGCTTACAGGCATTGTTATCCTTATGTCAGCTCTTCCACAACTAACTTCAATAATCTGTATACAACTTAATTGGTAATTAATATACAACTTGATGAATAGTATATATTATTTAATATATAACCTAGAATTGAACTTGTATAACAAATAAACTTATTCAAATATACATCAACTTAAAAACAAATTCAAAACGTACACAAAACTGTTTAAAATTTATACTAACTATCTTTTTAATATTACAGTTTATTTTGCAAGACATTTTATTTATAGATATATGCTTTCAAAAACTCTTGAAATATATTTTATTGTTGTATATGATAAAGCTAAACTTGAGTATTTTTATCATTCTTTTTGTCATAGAATTTTAATAAATCTCAAAATATCTTACTTTTACATCAAAGATTAGCAGTATTCAAATATGTATACACTAGCAGAAAAAATTTTGGGCATCTAAATTCTCTACATTGTGAAATTACAGAACGAATGTATTTTTACAGATAAAAATGTGACAATCTAATCTAATTCTTTGAATTCAGAATTTTTTTGAATTTCGTAATTTTAAACTAAAACTGAAATTACTCAAGACTTTTTTTCATAACTAAATTAACATTATGTATAAATTTGTTATTTAAAATAATTTATTAAGTCCAACTATTAATTTGTCAAAAAATGCTAATTCACAACTTTCTTACGTAAAATTATATGATTTTTGTAATTTTACAGAACATATTCCGTAAAATTACATTTCAGTATGTAAAATCACAGTATATATTCTGTGCGGTTTGTTTCCGGCATATGCTCTGTAATTTCACGCAAAATTTATTTGAGTGTAACAATTTTTTTTAAATTTTAAATAAAAAAATTCAAATATGCCCTTTTGTAATCAAATGTTTATTTTGACCAAAAAAGCTACAATTTGCTTTTTTTAACTCTAAAATGTCTTAAAATGATATAAAATGTAATACACATTTTCACAGATGAGATTATCGGTAACATTACGCGTAATTATCTAGTCATTTCGTGAAATCTGGTTGTTTTGCGTAAAATGCATTTTTTACGCGTTTTGTCCAAAAAATTTGGCTATTTTACAACATACAAATTGCGTTTTGGACATTACGTCAAATGACTGGGCTCTACGTGAAATATCAATATACCTTGGTCATTTGATGATATGCTCGTTTTTCTTTGACAATTTTTTGTACCAATTTGTTTAAAGTTTCAGCCAAATTTTGTTTTTCTCTCTTTCTCAAAAAGTCAACATTATTCAGTTAAGAACATATTTTTGCGAGGTTACGCATTTTCAAGCCGAATTAATAAAAATGTTAAACTTATTTACTCTCTATTTTCAACATTCAAACAAGGATGAATTTTGAGACAAATCAATAAAAAGGCCCGCAATTGAGCATGGTAGTTACATACATATCCATCAGTTTGAATAATCTAAATCGATATTGAAATTAACTTGCCCCTTACCCTTATTAACACACCTCTCAAGTGTAGCTATTTATTGAAAAAAATAGATTGCAGAGAAAGTCCTGCCAAATCGTGAGAAAATTTTTTTGGCCAATTTACGGTGAAGAATCTTAAAATTTGGAGTCTTAGACGCATTTTGAATAAAAAAGCTTGGTACGATTTGTTGTCACCGAGATATCCCATTTTCAATGGAACCCGTGAAAACAGATATTTTATTTTACCTCATTGATATAAAAATCAAGTTTCACGTACATACAAAATGTGCTAACGCATATACATTTATAAGCATCTAATCTTCTACCCATTGACCCCCGTACCAATCCCGATCTGCCCCCAGTGTACGTGAAACTTATGTGGCGGGTAGTGTATATTTAATTATTTTTTAATAAATATAAAAAATTGTGTAATTTTTATATTTATATATCAAACTAATTAGGTATAACAATTTTTTTCAGAAGGACTTGCATTTCATAAATTGACTAAGAAATATTGATATTTCATGCAATGCCTAAAACGCAACCCATGTAGCACAATCGACGCTTTGCCAACGCTTGCGCTCAAATCAATCTTAGTCCAATACTGTTTTCGGTACTGAATAAGCGTTGAAATGTAACACCTTTCTATATTACTTTAATATTAGTTTACAATACTGGCCGAGTATAAGATACCAACGGTTTGAAAGTA
>JABFPM010001984.1:0-15381 GCA_022817325.1 Idris sp. 1 HC-2018
CTATTACGTACGACAAATAAAGTTCTTAAAATTATGAATACAGCCAAATCCCTCGCTCCGAATGAACAATAATTTTACAATTTAAAAGCTGCCCGAATTAATCAAAATTTGAAACACAAAGCAAATATTCAATTTATCTCTCTTCGGCCAATTTACCACTAACGAAATCACCAGATTATGTTGTAACCTCGATCTAGCGAACGCATTTATCTTTCTCAACTTGAAAATAACGAAGTACCCAGTGCATATCGTATGTTGTACATTTCATAACACTGAATAAGATATCTTCTAAAAAATCAATGCAAAATAAATAACCAATATTTCCTCTTCTCCTAATAATGTAATTAAGTCCAGATAAATGTACATATATGTTGCCATCTATGTACCATACAGGCATCATACTTGCTACCATTTGTGTGATATAAATGTTACCACATATGTGGCATATATGTCATCCATGTATGTAATCCAATACCCATGTGACACATATGGTAACAGTTATGGTAAAATATATGTGGACTTGTAAGAAAAAATCTAAAAAAATTACATTTATGGCACTTATAAGTTTCGTTTTATCTGGGAGGTCTTTTTAAAAAGGTTCTTGAAAGGCAGTTTGAAATGAACTGGATCCCACGAGAGAGTTGGCTTCTCGTCAGTTGTTCTCGCCTTTAGCGGTGCGCCAGATGCAAGAAATAATATAAGGTAAAAGACGGCGACGCCTGCGAACTTGCGAACAAACAATCAAAGAAAATCAGAAGACGCTGCAAGCGAGATGGTCCGACGCGTGCCACCATGTAACGTCAAAAACAAGAGCTACAGTGTGTTGCTTCGAGCCTTCGATTACGCGAGTTGCTCTGCTTTGTCAATCACTGCAGTTTAATGCAGAATTTGTGTTACTGCCATGCATTTGATTACGTTGTTTATTCGTTAAAGGTTTATGATGCTAGGCTATGTGAAAAGATGAATTGTTTTGTAGGATAAAAAAGGATTGTTGTGTAATGTAGAAAGGTTACTTTATCTTGGCAAATTGGTTAATAATCATGCAAATGAAAAATAATTTATTTGATTGAGACAACAGCAGATGGAAATAATAAATGTAAGGGAAATAGAAAGCAAAGAAAATATAATCATTTTTATGCGATGGAAATAAAGAAACATTTCAATTTTAGTGTTATATAAGTTGAAAAGAAGAAAACAAATTGAGGACAATGTAGAATGAAAAAAAAAAACAAAAAAAACTTTCTTTTTTTCAGTCAGTCTTAAATTAAACTTAATTTATATGCATTTATGATAATTAAGTACTTGATGATGAAAAATAAACGAGATCGATTTTCATTTTTGAATAATGCAATTTACGCTTTTGCAATCGAAAAATTCATTAGACACTTTCATTTGTCTTTGTTTTGACTGGAATTCTGATGAAACGTAATTAATAATGTTAATTAAATTGAATGGTCACATATATTTTTCGTCCACTTGTTTTATTATTGAAACACGAACATCTTTTCAATATGTACATTTGCATCTGTAATTGAAATTTGATGGTGTTCATTAATCAAATATTTTACGTATGAAAAACTTAATCACAAGAGCGTGATGTTTGTTTTACTGAGGACACGATTTTACTAATGTAGTCCATAAATATGTATTTATTACCTGCAAAGTATGCTGTTAATTTATCATAATAACATTTTATGAGAAGATATAACGTTGCAGTGTAATCAAATTTACATATGCATTTATCGTTAACTTTGAGTGCGTGTGCACTTTTATATATTTTTTTTGTTTTGAGAAAGTACTTTCGATTTAATTTTAACTTTTAATAACTTTATTACAAAAGTTAATGGAATATTTTATGCTGCACATTTTTCTTTTTATGAACAATTTTTAAAGATTAAAAGTAAATTTTTGTGCAACTTAAAAAATCAGTTCTTAAAAGTATTTAAATTTTAAATTTTACACTCAACGAATATTTCGCTTAAAAATTAATTTGTCAAATTAACAAGTAGCTTTTTTTCTCTTGGCGTATGAAGTACATCATAATTGATGTTCAACGTGCAAAAAATAATATATTTATATGAAACGAACCCCCTGTTATTTTATATAATTCAGCATTAATTTACTTCAAGCATTAAAATATCAAATTGTTATTTACAAATAAGAGTGCAAATTAATAAGCATGCAGTATAAAATTATGTTTGCCAGTGCAGCTAGTAAAATAATAAACCGACTTTGATGAAAATACAAACATTGTTTTAAATAATGCACCGTAAATATGCATAAAGCATAAAATAATATTTATGGTTGTGAAGCTATATTTTCTCTATAACATATATGATAATGATACTGACTGTGTTCACGTCAGTTTGTTCGAGTCGAAATTGACAATTGCTGGTTACAGTATAAAGTTTGTTGCACACACGACATATGTATCATTTGAAGTGTATGAATTTCTTTTCAATATTCAAAATTACTATCAGTCATATTTTCACAAGAAACGAATAATAATTTAAGTTATAAAATATGAATACAACTGTTGTTTTTTGTTTTTTTTTTTTTTTTTCGAACTTGCAGTTAGTCACACAAGTCATTGAATGAACAAATAATAGCAAAACGTTTCTTAGAAATTATATTATTCATCGTTTGATCTGTCGTAATAAGTTTATTTCAGGAAAAGAGCATTTTTATTAAAGATTATTTAATAATCCCGCTAAACTATTCTCGAAAGGATAAAAAGAGATATTTAGAAAAACTATCTGGACCAAACAATATTTTTACATTTTACGACGTAAATGCTTGATGAGGATGAAATGAAATTTTAAAGAGTCGTCGATCGATGTGAAAGAAACTCGTCGGACGTGAAGGAAAAAGTGCCGTTTCGAGTGCTGCACGTAACGTAATCTCGTTATGATTTCAAACTGAAATTAAGTTGAACTAAAGTAAATTTTGTAAAAATTGGTTAATGGAGAAGAACAAGAAAAAAAGAACGTGCTCGTTCTCAGTGTCATATGGCACACTAATTTGACGTTATATAAAATATTTTGAATCGACGAGTTTGTTAAATGAGCAGAGCGTGTGTAACGTGAACAACATGAAAGTCAATGATATAAGTTCCGACGCGGTTAACTGTCCACAAAGGAAACACATTGTGACAGAAGAACGTCACGTTCGAATGCCCTGACATTACAGAGGGATGTCGGAGTCCTGTCGAACACCATAAAATATTATTTACACTTGAACAATGTTGCTGAGAAGTCAGTTCAATGGGAACTGTAATTTACAATACATTTTGTTGTTATTATTATTATTGCTGTTAAATTGTTGAATTTGATAAAAAATTACAATTACAGTTGAATGAATAGTATCAAAGTTCAGTTTATAATTTAATTAATCATTTATGATTATTCAAAGCAATTGATTTTACTTTCAAAACAAACTACTAAAACAAATTTATGAATATCTATATGTTATACTTTAATTATTAATAAATAACAATTATAAATAAAGCAAACTAATATTTAATATTTGTAATACACATTAGATGTGTTTTTGAAATAAAAAATCTAAATGCCTGACCAAATATTGACTGATGTTACTTAATGAATGTTTTTTTGAATAAATATAAAATATTGTTTTTTATTTTGTGGAACAAGTAGATTTGAAGTAAATTCTTTGTTTAAAGTGTTTTAAAATAAATACAAACAAATACATTAAAGAAATTTATTTGATTGAAAAATTAACAATAATTACATATACTTTGAGCACACAAGTAATGGAGTTTCTAATACGGCCCTGTTTATCGACAGTCGCGAATCAGCAAACAGGGGTGAATAATTAATTTATTTTTATAATTGTTTGTTGTTTATGCAGCGGCATAATTAAATTCTATGTGATTCAAATTAAATCTCGCATAATAGAATTTATGTTTGATGCATCGAAAATGGAAGATATATGTGTGGCTCCAATTATCATTATTATCGTTCTTATTATGTCGAATTTATAGCGCATAATAAACGGAAACGTATATAAATATATTCATAATAATCAAATTATGCATTGTACTAAAAAACTTTTTTTTTTCATGTTTATGTTTAATAAAATTGATTGTTGATCAACCGGTGTTGGTTTGTCAAAAAATATGTGCAATTAATTTTCCACGTCGGCTTTGCGTAACCGAATGTTTTCTGCAAGCTGTTATATATAAGAAACTTTCTATCAGCGGATAAGAAAAGTGAAATGTAAATGATTTTAAGGCAAAGAAATGTGCAATAAATGCATGATTCGACATAAATGGATGTTCAATTTTGTCTGTCGGCCAGTTGCCGTTCGAAAGAGCAGAAGAAAATATTTAAAACTCATGACACGCGTCAGATTGAGGATGACAAATGTTAAAGAAACGACTCACGATGTCCAGTATATTGAGAAACATCAGGATTTAAATGTCATTTGTCATGTTGTCATTTTAATTATGTTTATTTTATGTCCATTTCTCGTGTTAAATTATAACAAAATTAATTTTAGATTTTTAATTCGAAAGTTACAAATTAAAAGTCTATTGTAAATGTTATGTAATTTATAATTATTTAACAAGAAATGATATTGGAAAATTAAATTATTTGAATAAATACATTTCGCGTGATAATGATGTTCATTAAAATTTAAATTATTACTTTATAAATCACCATTTTAATAAATAAAATTTACTGATTTGAAAGCATGTTTTATTTTGAATAATCAATTAACTTTCGTAAAGAATTATTATTTAATACTGATTAACAATTTTTGTTTACCCTTTTTAATTATATCTTTAAAAAAAGGATGAAAATTACGATAATTTTACATTTAATTTATTTTCAGTGACAGCAAAAAATTGCAAACAATGTTCAATGAATAAGCAAAGAGTAATCGTATTAATTTTGTTTTGTTTTAATATAATGCCACTGTTAGTGACCAAAAGAAACATTTTCAAAAACAATAATAATTACAATAATGAAGCCAGCAATAATTAATAAATAAATTCAGAATTAATTGAAAGACAATATACGGTTTTAATTTTGTTCCAGATAAAGATTTATTAATAATTCGCTCAAGCGAAAGAAAATAGCAGCTTCTACATGATTAATAATCGATAAATCTAATAAAAAGTTTGATTGTTCGATTATGCTACGCTGTCATTGAAATTTATTTCTCAGTGTATATCTCAGTGTTATATTACTTATTAGTACGCGTAATGTAGTTGCGGAGAAAAAATATTGAGTAAAAGTATTCTCTATTAACTTGCAAACACTGAGGCTTTCTTCTTTCACGATGATGTTTTAATTGCAATTCTGTGAATAAAATTACCTATGATCAAATGTATTTTTAATACACAATTTTCCAACAAAAAATGCTTGTATTAAATTCAAATGATCAAATATGACACACTAGGATCATATTACACTAGTTGTCAGCGGATCGTGATATCAATAATTTCACTATTTTGCACTGACTTTTATGGGCACTTTGAAAAGCATAATCGTGTCGTAAATTTATAAACGCGAGAATCACATATACGCCTTTAAGTAAGTTATTTCGAATACAATAAAGTAACTAGTCGGTCGCTTAATTTTTACGATCACTTGTAGAGAAAAGTAGTTGATATACTCAATGACACTTGAGTGTTGCAAATGAAAAAGACTTATTAGAAGTAGTTTGATATGAACTAACGATTTTCAGTTATAATTATTTTTAGATTGACAATTAAATATGGAATTCCTTTTTGACCAATATTCAGCTAATTTTTAAGGATGCTTTTTTTAATGGCGGTAAATGTGATTGTGGTTTATTATTATTTTCCTTTTTTTTCACGTCATAAATTACAGTAATTGAAGAATGCTTCGTATAAAAAAATGGATCGGTGATTTTATATGCCCATTAAAACGAATCTCTTGAAAAATATTTCTTGCTATGTTATTATTATCAATGTTTTTATGGAAGAAAAAAGTAATGAGGCGTATAATGTATTTCTTACTTCGTGTAAACAAATTTCTTGTTTTACACAAATTTACTAGTTTCACTCGACTCAACTTGTTAATTACTTAATTTTGCATAAAAACTGGTTTTGTGCAAATAATAAGCGGAAGTAAAAAAATATACTTATAAAAAATAAATAATAATTATAAAAAATGCTACTTGGAATGAAAAATGTTACGAGCATTTACAAAATTTTATTTTTGATACAAATTATTTTCATTAAAGCTGCTAAAACAATTTAAAGAGGTTCTTTTCATGTAGTAAGTGAAAAATCATTGACGTAACGAAAAAAAAACAAATTTTAAATAAAAAAGCATATTTTACACCAAACAATTTTTTTAACTATTATGTGCATTAAAAATAAGAGTAATACCAACACTACTGCAAATTTGATGTTGTTATAATTAAAAAATGGGTTGTGTGCTCTCGAAGCGGCATTTAAAATTTCAAAGTCCCTGCCATTAAAACATTTAATGTCTCCTGTTTCCAGCGTCACAACCACAGCCCGATAAAATTCTCGAGCTAGAATTTTTAAGTACCGTCATGGTGATCTCGCGTAAGATTATCGAGATTTCCGTCAATAAAAGCACAAAATAAGAGCAAAATAAGACCGTTCCTATAAAGTGCTTCTTCTGTGCCTGGCTGTCTTTTCCTTCGCCGCACCTTTGGGCAGAATTTTAAAATGCATTCCTGGATGTCTGTGGCGCGATATGTCTGTGGAAAAGCGGAAGTGGGATTTCGGGCCAATTGCGAATCCGGAAGACGACGTCCAGTTTCTTCATTTTGCGCGTTCTTCTAGTGTTCTGCATTTTTCAAATACGTGAGCCGTCGCAAAAGAATTATTGACGTAGTATATGCATTTAGAAATATGTATGCAAATATGTATGAGCAATTCAACAGAAAATGGCGGAAAACGGCCCACCCAAGGGAAATTGCGAATAAAATTTATTATCTTCGGCTGTTCTAGAAAAATACGCTTAAAGATGAACTTTAATTAACGCACAAAATTGCAGACCTGACGAGTTAGTGTGATTTCAACGCTATTTTCATTAGCTAAAAATTTAATTAAATTATTGTTATTAAATTTTCAAGTTTTTAATTTTTTATTTTTAGAAGATTTTCATTTCATTATTTCAACGTCAAATTGCTTCTTACTATAAATTTAATCACTGAATATTTTTTTTTGTTTTTTTTTTTTATTTTACATTTATATCAACATCTTACCTTGTATTTAAGTTTAGACATTTAAGTTTTCACAGATTTCATTTCCACATAATTCTAATTTTCCAAATGATTAATTATAAAAGGATAAATATAACGTTTGTATTGACACTATGGTACATTTAAAATGTCATTAATTGGGATACAATTACATTAAGCTGAGAAAGTCACTAATGGTGTAGAGAAGGAGGATACAAAAAATGAAAAAATGAAAAAATACGAGTGTCTTGCTACTTGCACTGCTTTTTGCTCGTCGTTTTGTTTTCATTTGCTTAAACTTCTCAAGTTTGACTTTGTCGGCCGGACTGAACCGCTGTTTTCATTAAAAAATATTTATACAAATTTTTTTCCTCGTCAAAGATACCGAGGATTCAGCTTGAGTGCCTCGTAATTAAATCGAGTCGTTTGAAAAAGGACACATAAACATTAGCAATAGCAGGCACAAAAACAAAAATTCCGCCATCTTAATTAGCTGAACAAAAGCTCCAGGATACTCCGAAAACGTGAAAATGCTTCGTCAATTATATTTAAAGGGGGCGAAATAAAAACAAAGGCCAGAGTTGAGAACTTTTCGAACGAGAGCGGGAGAAAGAAAACGAAAGAAAGAATGGAAGAAAAAATAATGAAATGAAGCAGGCGGCCGATGATAATGAAAGGAAAATTGTTCGGGACAATAAATTTCTGGAGCTTGCCATTTTCTTGCGGGATCAATTAATTGCGCCACGGGTGAAGTGGCAAGATTGAAAATCGAAGGTAATGAACTCTGGCCCGCCTCGATGTAGACAACTTTTCGGTTCCTTTTTTTTCTCCTGCACAACAAATTTCGCGACATAATGCTCGCAATAACGAAAGTTTGCGCTTACCCGGCTTAAGAAAGAAAACAAGACTTTTTGCAAGGTGTATTAGTTTTTTAAATGACGTTCTAATTTAATTTCAAGCTGCACTGCTGGCGCACGCTTTAATTAAAGAATGCGCGAATTTTGTGTATGCACACACACGATCTGCACGATTTATAAAATGAAATTTTTTAAAATTTTCAATGACTGTTCTTTATCTAGTAACAAGCTGAAGCTGCTTGTGTTATTTGTTAGGCAGAAAAAAATTGGTTTAACGTTTAAGTAGAGTTTAAAGCAACTTTGTGTAAATGCCAGAACTGTCAGCGAAGGTTTGTTTCAAAATTGTTTCTTAATATTATATTAAAATTAAAAAATGTTTTTCTTTGCAACGTAATACATGATACTTTTGCAACGTTTATTGGTCTGCTTTTCATCTGTATTGCGCATTGGAAAATATTGTCCTAATTATTCTGTGAAAATGTGAAATTAAATTGCACAAACTCTCGGAAAAGTATACAAAACCTGCAAACGAAAACTTTCGACTTTAACGGTATTACTGTTTCAACAATATTTTTAACTTGTTAGATATAAAATTCACGAGCAAAAAATTATTTTTAATAAATTTATTATTACACATTTATCCTGCAGTAAATGCTTGGCTTAACATTCAAATATTTGACAACAATCTGCAAGTTTATACATTTTTTCATACACTTGAGTTTAGCATTTAAAAAGCTTGGAAATAAAAATACAATTTTGTAGCTTAAACTTTTATAATTAAGTCCAATTAAGTCGAATTAACGGTTTCTATATTTATATTTGAAAAATCTCAAATAATAGGTAGAAAAAAGAAATTATTCGTGATTAATTAGTTTTTCACTTTTAATTAGTTGATATATTAATCATATAATTACAAATTATTCAGACTTTGTTCAGTTTTACTCTTTGTAATTTGATATTAAATTGTGTTAGTCCTATGCCTCTTTATTTGAATTTGCGCCCATTAAATGGTGGTATATTTTGTCAAAAGGTATTTCGTTATTGTTTGACAAGGCCGTTTTTGGTAAACGTTCTCACGAGTATATTGCAAAACAGTTGCGTTGTCTAAGTTTCAAGCGGAATTCAGCTTGTCACAAAGGAACCCCTTATTGCACTGCAAATTATACCACTTAGCGCAACTTGGCTATCCTTGGCATAAAGAATGACGACGACGACGACGACCCTGGTTCCTCGTTCTGGATCTCTTGATAAATACGTGATAACTTGTTAGAAACTCGCAAATGAGATACAACGCAAAAATTTTCCATTCATTGGATGACATATGAATGCTTTCGATGATCACTGCGACGTAATAACGTACTCGTTATTTATTCATTTCCTGTTGGTTTACGGTTAATCACGGTGATTATCAACAGTTATTGACATTAGTTTTATTTTTGTTTGTCATTATTTTTAGTTAAACGGAAATATATATATATATATATAAGGGATATTACAATTAACTGCTAAATACATTTTAAAGAAAAAATGCGTGAATGTTTGTTTTTTGTTGTTGGTACGCATATATTCAGTAGCAAAAAAATTGACGGTTCAAAATATTCAAATTACACCCAAGGAGCGTCGTCTGAAGATATTTCATCGAAATCTCAACAAATAATCTAAAATTGAACAATATTTTGGCGAAGAGCGGAGAAAAGCACGAGTCATGTGTGAAACTTGAACTGATAAAATTTGTCGACGTTCCTTGCACGCGGAGCATCTCAGTCATGCGGAATGGTTATACGGGGATGAAAAAAATTTCATTCATCCGTGGCATCAAAAGCGATAAGTGAAATTATAAATAGAAGGCGTGGTAGGTTAGGAGGTGAAATTCCAAGCAACTCTCAAAAGGGAGAGAGAGAGAGAGAGAGAGAGAGAATATAAAAAGCTTGAGCAACAACAAAAGTTGAAAAATCAATTGCTGCATGCACTCTTCGCCATCATGTCAAGAATTAACTATCAATTATACCATACCATCCTGTTTAGTTTCAGCTACAGCGCCACGATCAAACGCTCAAAGTATTGTTTCGAAAGTTCACTTACCGAAACGAGAGAACCGTTAATTAACATTCGCACAGTTCGAGAAATTACTTTTCTAATTGTTACGCGTTTCGCCATGTTTTCATTCAAAATAACAAATTAAAACTCGAAAAAAATAAAGAAATAATCGTGACAAGTGTTGCAAATAAATTGTACAAATATCCATACACGAGCAAGTAAATCAATTATACAGGACAGTTTTGTTTTTACACGATAAAAAAGGATTTGATTGATTTAACAAACTTTTTTTGTTAGCCGAACAAAACAATTTCATTCGATCGATGAAAATATCGTTGTTGAAGTATTAGCGTGCATTTAGTGGTTTGGAAAAAAAGTGAAAAAAAAAAAAAAAAAATCAACCACAGAACATACTGCCGATAAATCAGTTCAATTAATTTTGAATTATGCAAGTGTCATTATATTTAGATCGAAAAAAATGACACTGAAAAAACTGTTACCTTGAGACAAGTATATTTGACTTATTTCAAACCAAAAATACACTTGATTCAAGTATATTTTGACATGTATATAATATACTTGGTTACAGTATGAATATTTTTGTCAATATGTGCATTTAATGAAAAGATTCGCAACTCATTTTTTTCTGTTTTTTTGTAACTCAAGTGAATACAAAAAAGTTGTATCGTTTCGTTCAACAAAGACATCATGTATTGCTATTTACTTTCATAGACTTATCAATTCGAACTATTTCTATTGCTGTTTGAACAAAGCATGACCTACTTTGTACGATAATGACGAAAAAGAGAGAAGATATTTGCCATTGATACTTCGCGCATCTATGATTCCTTTTAATGCACTATTCAGTGAGCATTATTTTGGAGCTGCATCTCCGGGCATTCAAAAAGTTGTGTTTCTTATGTAGCAATGCAACATGCAATGAGAATCGATTGTTCAGATCAATTTTTCAAATGTCAGATATATCAGTAAAAAGAATTTAACTGTTTTATTCAAATTTGTATTTCTTTTGTGTGATTGGAATCTTTTTTGTTACCAAGTAGTTTACGTGTTTGTAGCGATTTGTTGGATTATAATTGTTGGCTTATCGAGCCACGTATAAAACGTGGATTATTTTACGAGCGATATAAACGGTCTTTTAATTTTGTTGCGGGCCTAATGGGACAGTCGTAAATTTGGTCGCACGACAAAGGGGCTTTATTAAGTAGCCAAAGTTTGGCAATGCTCGGGTGGGAAGGAGTAAGTCCTTATGGCACATTCCGCGGATGTCTAGCGTTCTTGCAACAACTCGTGACGTTTCTGAATACATTATGAAAATGGATATCAAGCGGCGCCTGTGATAATCGTCGATCTATCGGCTTTCTGGTGATTTACATTTTGCTCTGCGCATAACTTTAAAGGCCGTATTTATACGTCGGCATATCTTAATTGCCTAATTGAAGCGGTTTCATTTTCGTTCGATTAAAAATTGATATATGAAAGTACTTTGTTTTTTGTAGTGTGGTCACAAATCGTGTTCCTGTTTTTTGTGTTTTAATAAAATGAACATTAATAGTTCAACACTCACCCATACCGCAAACATAAACTTAAATTATTAAAGATGTTTTGGTACTGACCTGCAACAAAAAAAGAAAGGAATATTAATTATTATTGGTTTATTTAAGAAATAAAATAATTTTAAAAAAGTCGTTATTATTTTAAAAATTATTCTGCTATATTAACTTTTTTTTCAAAGGTATACATTAAGGAATGTTTAAACTGTTTTTAAAAATGATTTTAACACTTTGAAGTCAGTTAACTTGAATATAATTAATTAATACTTATGTTTAGTCAATTTAATATTAATGTTGCAGAATTGAATGATTATAAATTCGTCTTTTGTTCTTTTAAAAACTTTTCATTCTTTTTTTTTATTATTTTAATGCATTTGTTTTATGTGAATTAAGTGATTATATATTCACAGAGATAAGAATGTAGGGCAAACTATGCTTTTACGGAACATTTAAGTAACGTGACAGAATACTTTTATTTTCATATCTGCTTTATGAAAAGCAGAGTATTTTTACGACATGTATAAGAAATTACTGTTTTAATATAAGCTAAAATATCGTTTTGTTATAACCCATGAAATGAAAAAATAAATTAAAAAAGGGGGATTTTTCAATTATAAATCTTATGATTTTCTGTTATGATGTAAATTTTCAAATAACTTAATGCAAGAGAATAAAAATAAAGGATATATGAAGTTGTTCATGTTATTAAGAGATAAGCAGATTGGAACAATTTTCAACAAATATACAAAACAGAAATTTCATTAGGCATTTACTGTAAAGAAATTTATGCGCTCATTCTGCAGTACCTTATTTCCATTTAGATGATTATAATTTGCCCTCGGATTGATTTAAAAAGATTATACATTATGTGATATTGAGTTATTTAGTTCTTCATAAAATTATCTTATTGTTTCAAACAACCCGAAAATTGGCGTACATTACACCTAAACTCGATTATGAAAGCTAGTTGTCATCTTGCAAAGTCCATTTTACATAATACCAACACATACTCAGTAATTTTGTCGGTGTATATATAACAAATTTATGATCAAATTACAAATATAATGAAAATTAGATTAGCAATCCAGATGAAAAATTTATATATGTCAATCATTCAGATTGAAATTGTTTAATTGCTTACTAACATGATATTGATTATCTATCACAATTGTTTAATAATAAATTGAATGAATTTATAATTCGAGGGTGCTTACCAAAATTTCAACGATAATTAAGTACTGATTATAAATCGTAATGTAAACTTGTAATTAAATTTCCTAAATAAGGATTCATAAATAAATAAATAAATAAATACAAAAAAAAATAAAATAAAATAAAATAAAAAAAAGATAAAAAACAATTGTATTTTTATTTCATACTCAGAATTGTTTGATTTTTTCATTAATCTTAGTTGAATTTACATTGTTGCATATTTTAACCACTATAAATTGATCTTAAACTTAACCTCAATATGCTAAATCAATATATACATATATATATATATACACACCTATATACACCTATATACACCTATATATACACCTATATATACACCTATATATACACCTATATATGTATACGGTGGAATTACATACTCCAACTAGCATTCAAGTTATATTGTTCTGTGTTGATTTATCATAAATTTAATGTGAAACCACTGAATTTGAACCAACATTTGATTGGAACAGTAAATCCAGCGATGCTTTTCAGCATGAAAAGTGTTGTATTATTTTCGAATAAATATTAACAAAAAAGTAAATAAATAAATACTACATGAACTGAAATTAATAATGAATATTGTTAAAACATATTTAATGCATTCATATTTTCTTTTGAAATTCAATTGATCTTTTTTACGATAAAACATTTTTAAATTCATAATTATACATAAATACGGTAAATTAAGTGAATTAATACTGACGAACCCCAGTTGACAACATCTCGTTCCTCTCTCAGCACGTTTATAAATTTAAATATGAAAGAAAAATACTGAATAATAATGATAATACTAAAGTGCTACCCGAGGGACGTTACCTGGCGGACTCGAATACTTGTGCAAGGGAAAATTACACTCCAGGGAAAATTCTGGTAACGAATGATTTTTGTAGTACTATAATTTATACGGTCATTTCCTACTTCATTGGTAGCAGCGTTGAACTGTAAATTGTAAGTTGTCATCTGATAAAATCGACAAATTGTCTGTATGAAAAAATTTGCTATTACACCACAAAAATAATGCATTAATAATAAATAAATGCTCGGAGAAAAAAAGAAATAAAAAGATTAGCCCAAAGTGTTGCAAATAATAATTGTACAAAATACAATATAAGAAGCCGGATTTTCGGTTAAAAGTGTTTGATATCGAAAAGAAAAATGACCAAAAATAAAGCACAAGGATACTATGCATGTATGAATTATACATTGAAACGCAACGCAAACAACAACTCATGGATTTACATTTCGGTATAACCAGAAGGGGCGTTTTTTTTCAAACTCCAGGCTGCGGTGCAAAATTTTTCCAATATTTACAATGGTTTGATTTTACCAACGAACAAATAGTAAATCCTCTTGTACTTCTCGGACGTCGATACTTAGTTCCGCTATGATGTTTATCGCACACTATCTATGCGCTTTGAAAAAAAAATTTCCGTTTTTCCATGTTCTCTCCCGCACGATTTCGATTTCAATATCCGCATTAAGTTTATCCCGAAATCATTACAATTCTGAAACATAATATCTTTAATAAACGTAAATTAGAATTTTATTTGCACGCATACGTAGCCTACATACAAGAACACGTTAAATTGAAAACGGTACGTTCAAAGTGATATTCAACTATTTTCCGAGTTTATATTCAAGTGTTGCATATAAACTAAATGATCTCATACATATGAAAATTAGCTCAAGTTGTTAGACACTGAATAGTAAATTGACTCTAAACCAGCCAAATATTAGATTTCAAAAAAGAATGAGATAAAAGCGTTCGGCGAAAGATTTTGTTCTCATTTATTACGACTGCAAGGAGCTTTAAGTATCAAACTGATAGTTCCATTTCTAAGACACTTTTTCAATAAAACTAGTTAAATTAAAAGGAAGAAGAAAAAGTGGAAGCAGCAAAAAAGTAATTTGTCTCACAACTGTTCGATTATTTTTGATCAAGTCTGTAAAGTTGGTAAATTCAGAAATTGATTATCAAAAAGTATCCACATACTCTGTTAGAGTCATTACTTTGATATAATGACAATCTCTTGCTAGAGATTGCAGTTGGCTTTAAACGAACGAAATTTGCAAATCCATTCTGAACGAATCCATTATCTTGAAAGTAACAGCTGCTTTTGTCAGCAATCAGTCCCAACGCAAAGCCGTCCCTCGGTGTAAATGATTGAATCAAATTCGCTTAATTATCAGATCGATTGCAATAATGCCTTGTATGTCAATGCATAAATTAATATGATCCCGAAAGGTGGTTCGTGTTCGGTACATCGAACGCCGTATGGTCCGTACAGATATCCATTACAGTTTCCGGATACATTTAACGAAGTGTGGATACCAGTTGACGTGTATACAAAGGTACGTGCGTTGTTGGGCTGCATGTGCTTAATGTTTCTGCATGTGTGTGTGTGTGTGTGTGTGTATGTGTGTGTATGTGTCTCCGAACACGATAGCAAAAGCTAACTAACATAGCCTAACGAGTGGGTGGCCGG
>JABFPM010001985.1:0-18061 GCA_022817325.1 Idris sp. 1 HC-2018
ATTTGTGTGGAATAATGTATGCAGTTTACTCTATAAAATAAAAAGAAAATTATTTTTAATTTAAACTTTCGATGCAATTTCTATAATGTTGACATTACGAATATAATTTCTACGTGATTCATTAACCATTAATTAAAACATAATTTCAAATTATTTATGTCGCAAATACAAAATTGAATGAAGTTCGTTTAAGATATTTACTAATTAATGTGTTACATACATAGTTACACTTGAAATTTTGTGTGTATCAATATATTGTAATTTTTTTTTAAATTTTAATTGATTCCTTGAATCATGTTTGTTTTTTAACTGTTTAAATTAATGATTTTATGTTAATTAAAACTGATTGACCGATCAATCTTCATTTGTGACATTTCCTGAAATATAATACAAGGATAATCCATCATAATAATAAAGTTCTCAAATAAAATGTTTTCAGAAAAATTTGCTCAAAGACACCTATTTTTGCACATCAACACACTGCATAAAAAAGTTAATCAAGATGTCTTATTGATTTGAAAGAAATTCCACATTTCTTTTATCTCAAATTTTTTTTCCAAGTTGTGCAGCTTTCTGGAGTTCGAGTTCTTGACAGTACGCAAACATGACGGGATTCCTTTTTTTCAAACTCCATTCGTAGAAAAATCCTGCAGAAAAATGAATTCTTCTCGAGATTAATGGGTTTCTTTTGTACCGAAAGGATATTTATTGGACACAAACGGGTTTTAGGCGAATGACAATTATTTGAGTCTTTTTCTTCGCACAAAATTAGCTTTTCAAGTTGTTTGCTCACTTATGTGCATGTATTGTACATATTTTATTAACATAAGCTAAACATATTATACAGTGGTCAAAAAAAAAAAAAAAAAAAAATAGTCAATGAGTTGCAAAAATCGAGGATACTCATTTTTTGTTGTCAAATGACTCTGTTTACTGAACAAGAAATCAAAAATCATTTTATATTTAATTTATTAGAAAGTTAGAAATAGTATTTTCGACAACTATTTTAAACTTTTTTCTTACAACTATTTTCTTACATTTAAAAATAAATATTTTATTTATAATATATATATATTAAATTTTTCATTTACAAAGCAATGAATTTTTATATATTTTATTTTCTTTATACATTATAACATGTAGTATATGTATAAAATATATTTCATAATGTAATATGCAAATGAAATAAATATAATATTTACTTCAATAGATCGTTCGCTTTATAATATGAGTGAAATGCATTTACATTATATGCCGTGTTTGCATGCGTAGAAATCGTGAAGTGCAAACATTCAACAAACCCCACCACACCCGAATAAATTGTAAACCAATAATTAAATTCGGTTAAAAAAATTTAGTATTTTCATGTTTGAACACGAGATAAATGTGATTGAAATGGTAATGTTATTAAGATTTTAATTTATATTTCTATTTTAAATAAATGTAACTTCTTTAGAAACTCATTAAAATTAAAGAAATTAATCCTTTTTTACTTTTTAGTCATATACTGAGTAAACTGTATTGTCATACTTTCTATAATTTTTAATTTTTTCTTAGTTAAAAAACCACAAGTGACTCTACAATAAATTTTCCTTTATATTGAAATCATTTATCTCAATTGTTAAGTAATTTTTTAAACAAAAAACTTGTATCTAAAAATGAAATATCATCATAGCGATCATTTTTACTGTCATAACAGTGAAAACATGTCATATTTGCAATATTTGTCAACAGAAATAATGGAATTTTAACATTTTCTAACTACAGAAATAACTTGAATTGTTTGAACAAGAAAAACGAGTAAGTGAAATTTTCAGAACTTATTTTAAACCTTCATAAATTATCTCATTACTGCTTGTTTAACATTTTTAAAATTCAAGCTATTTTTGTTTCGTAATTATAAATTGTCAATTTAAAACGATTAATGTATTACCTTATTGTTTTTATCATTTACCATTATACAATTATTTTTCATTAATTATAATCGATCAGTTTTCGCCAAGCTACAGATAAAATTCAGCGAAAACAAATCAATTATTTGAATAGAATAGGTAATCCACTGGAAATTAAAACTAAAAATAAAGAGTGGCGTCCAATATACATACCTGCATCACTAATACAAAATTCTATTTACAACAGGTGCTTATATTTGTATCAGATGATGTTTATTATGCAGAGTTTATCTGTGGCCATTTGTATGACTGCGTACCCTGTTTTGGCCTGACAGAAGCGGACAATGCCCTTTGGATTGGCAATCCACGCGAAAATAAAGATGTGGCACAATTCATAAAATTTGTTCGCTCAAGTGGAAAGACATTTCTCGTTGACGAACCGCATGAATAACTCATAAGAGTGTGTCCCGAATCGCTGCTCGTGGTTATTGGCCACTTTTAATAAACGCGCTGTACCGTCCCATAAGAACAAAATGTGTATATATCCGCAGCCCCATCGAGTGTGCAGTTTCACAACGGATATCTCGGCAAGACCAAATGTCTTTTTCATTTTATGCTTTGTATTCACGAGAAGACACACGATTTATGGTAAAAGCGTCACAAATGTTTGTCGACTCATTAAATGTGATGGCTTTTCATGCTTTATGCGTCATAGTGTTAATGTACTTGCAAAAATTGAATTCTACTTTAAGGGTTATTAGTGATGAAACCATTTTTTATAGTGTGTGTGATATGGTTTTTTTCAATATAAGGAAAATGGAAATATATATATAAGGTAGCGGCATCGGTTATCGCCAGTCAAGTACCGGCTATCGCCATGCTATAAATAAGTGTGTTATGTCAAATTTTACAGTAGATTTTGATTTCAATGCTAACATTAACAGTATATGAGCAGTTCTAAAGAAAATTTCCTTGGACCAGCTTTTTCTAGTTTTGTGGCCCCTAAAATACTCAAAAGTAGTAGTGCTCTTAGAAAAGACCATGCAGAACTTGTATGGGAAATGGTTTTTAGTCAAATTGAACAAAATTATATCCAAATGAAAGTTTTCGATATGTAGATTAAAAGCCTCCATGAGCACGGAGTCCAAAAAAGTATACTTTTTTAAGTTACAGACATTTTAATAAATACAAATATCTGCAATGGAAAATGTATGTGAATGTGATAAATATTTTTTACATGATGATTCATTTTTATTTTTGAGTATATTTTTGGAGCTATTCAATCATGATATTGTAAAATGACTTTTCCCGGTGTTCTGTCTTAACTTAAAATATCTGTAACTTAAAAAAATATAATTTTTTGGACTTCGTGCTCATGGAGACTTTTGATCTACACATCGAAAGCTTTCATTTGGATATAATTTTGTTCAAAAGGGCTGAAAACCATTTTCCATACAAATTCTGCATGGCCCTTTCAAGAGTGATAGTTTTGAAGATGCTAACAAAAGCAATTTTACATACAATTTCAAATAAATCGAAATTTTTTAACTCATGGCACGTTGGACTTTTAAATGCATAGAAACTTTGGGCCGAATGAAAATTCAAAGGGTGACACCTTTGAGATAGCTAATTACTATAGATGAAAATAACGCTAAAAGGAATTTATACTAATCAGCCATTTTAAAGCTGTCAACTTTTATATTTTCATTGGGCTTAAAGTTTTTATGCATTTGAGAGGCCAAAGCACAAGGAAACAAGAATTCTGAAAATGAGCTTTGAGTTTAAAAAATGTTGATTTATTTTAAATTGTATGTAGTAAAATTGCTTTTGTTAGGGGCCAACAAAAAAAAGTAGTTCCAAAGGTCCCCCTTCGCCAGAAATTGTTTGATTTTTTTACAGGTAAAAAGACATTTTCTGTTGAATTGCTCGTAAAATTATAAATTATATTGATAATTGTATTTTGTTATTTATCATTAATAAACAAATTAATTAATACATTTTAATTTTTAATGTAGATATTATTTAAAAACATTTCGGCGATAACCGGGGACTGGTGATAGCCGGTGCTACCGCCTCATTTTTTGTTCATAATCTGATAATGAAATTAAAAGAGAAAAAAGCAAGAACAAGGCACTTCTGCTGAATTTAATTAAACATTTTTGTAGATCGCTTCAGAAGCACACTGGTGGAAATTGCAGAACAACGATATTAAAATATCCAAGGCAAAGATTTATTAACAGTACAAAATGTGTCTCAAAAATTTAATCCCGAGTGTATTAAAAAAACTGCGACAAATGTCTGTTTGCCGGCTAATTAAAAATGATACTCACTTTTCTATTTCTTTGTGTCGCAATTTTTATTTATCGCTTATTTTGTATAACAACATTGTGTATTCACGTTTAACTGCATTTTTAAGTCATTATATGCGCAACGTATACTTGAATTAACATTGATTTTAGGTGCGACGACGATGAAAATATTCTAGGAAAGATTATTGGTACGGACAAACATATTTTTGTAGAATTGATAATTTTTGCGGCTTGGTCTAGTTTTGCGTAATTAAATCGCGATCACATAATTAGTTTGTTAACCCAATTCATTAGCGGATAATTGATTGCCGAAAGTTGACGTCTATATTCGTATTCCTGTGTCAAATGCAATTATAAATATTTAATGAAAACGACAGTTTCCTTAGTTGGGTAAATGAATTTTAATACTAAAAACCAATAGAAAGTTTAGTTAAACATAATTAGAATACGTAATATCAGTTGCAAAGATTTACTTCTTATGTAAGAAAAAGAAAGAAGAAATCAATTTTAAAGTTTTTTTTTAAAGAGAACTTAAATTTAGATTTTACTTTAAGAAAAACATTTCAGTATCGTAGAAATTAATAAAATATAAGTATATTTTACAGTATATATACAAAAAATAACAAATCAATAATTTTTCATAATACTATATATATTTTTATATTTTTTACAGAATAAATAAATATTTAAATAACTTTAAAATGATTAAAATTCAGGTCATTTTTAACTAGTTTATTTTGTATCAATTAACATGCATTATTTATAATCAATAATTTTTGCTTAAAATGTCAAATAAATTTTATTAACTTATACAATTAATTTGAAAAAGCATTGATTTTTATGATTAAATTTTAATAACGAGTTTTATAACGAGTTGAATTTAATTCTATTCAAATTTAATGTAATATTGATATTAAAATACATTAATAACTTGATTAAATTTCGATTGAAAACTGAGATTGTTTCTAAGTATTTTTGAAGTTTCGAATATAAAAAGAAATTAAATTAAAACTCCCGAAAATTGGTAATAACTTGATTGGACTCTGACTAAATTCAATTACGAGCTAGTCACATTTTGATCAAATTTTTTGCATCAAAAAATTGTGCCAAAAGTTCTAGTATTATATCGTTTAAGAAGTATCAAGTTATTTGCTTAAAATAAAACGTTCACAAAATATTGTTTTTATTAATTTTATATTATAAAATATTAACATTATAAATAATTAAGTTATGAAGGAAATGTTTTTTTATCTCATCGAAATTCTTTGCTGGATTTTTATTATGAATAAAAAAAAAGAACAAAAGTCTGGTGATCTCGTCGGCGAAAGACAATAATAAACTCGAGCGTTTGAAATTTATTTTATTCGCGCAACAGAGTGAAGGAAACGCGTTAAGCTTCTCCAAGAATAACACTGATTCGTTTCAACTTTTCTTGAGCTTCGCATAAAAAATCTGCAAAAACGTGCTGTCTCAAAAATCAAATGACTTCGCACTTCTGCCAATTGTTCGCCACAAACTACTTGTATTATACAAAGTACTAAACTTGAAAATAAACTTGCAACAAAGTCATCGCAGAAACAATGCAATGCTTTACATTTAATATAACTTGCAAAGTACTTCTTTTCAACCGCAATCAATGCATTGAATTAAACATTAACTCCTGAATAAAAAAAAAAACAAAACAACATTTTATGTTGGAATAATTGAAAAGTGCACACTGCACATACATACAAAAATACATTTTACATTTAGATAATTGCAAATGTTACGAGTTAAAATAAAAGTAATAATTTTCGTTGGTTTATAGATCATAAGAAAGAAGTCAATTCCTTTGTTTTTGTCCCTTCAGAAATGTTGATGCAAACTTTGCATTCATTTTCATTCATAATCCAGCTTTTTTCCCCTTTTCAAAAACTTTTGAATAATTAAGAATTGTATAGTACAGTTCTAAATTACGCTTATGTATTTTTAATAATTGAACAAAAAAGAGAAAATTTTTGTATAATTAATAGACAGGAAAAAACTGGTTCTTGCGATTAACAGGATGAATAATATTTTATACATAAATATATTTTAATTAACAAAACTGTAATAAAAAAAATATATATATATATTTCAATTTGAATACAATTTTCATCTAGTTAACATTCTTTTATTAGATGTAAAATTGGTGATTACACATGACAAAACCACAAAGGTCTTGTCCCGGTACTTATTCTTCAACTTTTAATCTTTCATCGATGATCTCTTGTACAAGTTTCAAACATGAGTTATACAAACAGATCTCGATTCATCATCCACTCGAGCTCAAGTCAAGTACTAATTTCTAAAATAACAAATGGATCCGACTATCGAAATAGCTTCATGTCCCTTCAAGCGTGACTCTGATGAAATTTTTGAGATGAGAAATGTTAATCACAATTATTTCGATCGCAAATATCAGATTTGTTGATTTTGAATATAATTAATGACAAGTTATCAGCAATAATAGAATAATAATTTATTGTGAATTTTTTGTTAAATGACAAATTATCAGTGATGAATGATGATTTGGAAATTATCAGCAAGCATTACATCAACAATTATCAGTGATTTATTTAATAACACTGGGAGAAATGGATTGTCAAAATAGCGGTCTTGACTGTTACTATTACGGCACGGACTGTAAGTTTCTACGATCTTTAGACTGTTAAATCAGTTGATTAAATAGTAATATAATACGTTTAATACGTTTATAATACGATTAACTATTTAAATTTAAGATATTTCATTATAAAAATTAACAAAAAGAATTCTTGCAGGTTATGCCATGACGATTTTTAATTGAAACTTAAAAAACAATTTTTTTAATCAAAATGTATTTTGTTTACGTTTAAATAGTGATATTTACATTTTTTTACTAGATTGATTAACTTACATATATTAACATTGAACTTGTTATGTATTTGTTTTACAGTCCATGAATCGTAGAAACTTACAGTCCGCGCCGTAATAGTAACAGTCAAGACTGCTATTTTGACAGTCCATTTCTCCCAGTGAAAAATGTATTTCCTATAAATACCATTAATAAATAATTAAAAAAAAAACAATTCCCCTAAAACACTTACAATTTAAATTTATTTTTTCTACAAAATTATTTCACTTATTTTGCAAACTAATTCATCATTTTTGTATTGATCGATCCAAAGAAATCGATCATTTTTCATCTTGAATAAAGTGATTCCTTAAAGGTTATCTGCTTGTACATCAATTTAAAGATCAAAAGAATAACGCGGTTTGAAAATGAATGACCGAGATCGTACAAGCAACAAACACGGCAGGCCGGCGGAAACACAAGTTGCGAGGGGTGGAAATCGCCTGTCGATAGCCATTCAAATCTGCGGCCGTCCACCGGAAAGCGATACTTGGATTATTGCGAATGCAATTGGCGGCTGTTCAATTGTAAGCTTTGCGATTCCCAAGGGGATACAACAGCATTGTTCGCTGCTTCTCACGTTATGTTTCGATAACATCTAACAAACCACCACATTTCTTTTCAACTGAAAAGCAGCGCACCACTTTTAACTCCGCCTCTCAAATATTCTTAACCCCTTAATTTTTGTACACAGATAAAGCTTTTCTTTTTTATCTTGAAAAGTATTTTTTGTACAAGCTCGTGGATTGAATTTCATTGCAGATAGAATTACTTTGAACAGAGAGATTTTTTATGGATTTTAAATAAAGTAAAACAAATGTGCCTACCATTTTTTAAACATTTTTGTTAAAATGTTTAGCAAAAACTTTTACATATTACTAGACATTGTTTTATATTTCTTTTTTTTTAATAAAAAATTGAAATTGTAAAAGTATAATCTCTTCTGAAAAGTAGTGAAATATTGTGCCTTAGCAGAATCATTATGTAGAGATAAAAATTACAACAAAAAATGTCAAAAGTAAAGCGAGTTTATCGTGAAAAAGTGAGTTGTCGATTATGCCCCAACCAACATAAATGATTAAGGATGACATTATTTGGATTATCGCGGTTTTAACTTTGATTGAACGGACCACAGTGGCTTTTGCGATTGATTGTCAATCTTGCTCAGTTTTTTTTGATTTACAGACATACTGTATTACTATTATAGTTTTGGTTTTGATATAATATTTGCAAAATTCAAAGATAATACAATTTCCATTAATTCTCGTAAATTTTTTGTCGAATAATTTGTAGCATGATGATCAAAGCACTGGATTATAATTTGAAGATAAGATTTTGCGGTTCGAATGCAGTTCTGAATTTCTATAAATAATGGTGTCAGTAAACCACAAATGGCTTTTAAATGAAATCGATAGAATTTTGATCGAAATTTCATTAATGTTCGCTCTAATTTAGGCTAATTATAACTTTGTGGAATATTTCAATTTTAAGTTTAAAATTCTTCAATAAAAAAAATTCAAATTCGCATGTTCAAAATATGAATTGGTTGCATCCTTGGATTCAAAATTGAGTTATTGAATGTAAATGCTGAGTTTAGAGAAAAGTACCAATGATTATCGAATTATCTTCCGTGCGAGCGTATTTGAGTGTATAACCTTAAAATGAAATATGTTGTTTCATGCATATTTTCTGTAGGTGTACTATAAATATTGGTAACTTCTGCAGGAAAGTGTGAGCTTAAAGTGTAATGCTTTATCAAAGAATTTTATGTGAAAATAGAGTCTGAAAACAGCATGAGAAGCAGTGACGGATTTATGATTCGCAAAACCCTGGAGCAATTTCGTGGAAGTGACCCGTCAAAAGTGACAAAGTCACTTTTAGAGTTAATAGTTGTTGCGTGCAAATAGTAACCAAATTTAAGCGTAAATGTTAATTTTAGATAATTACAAAATAAGCATTTAATAATCCCTTCAGTAGCATGTTATTTTAATTTGCAGTTATAGTTTAAAACAAATTTCATCTGCATTAAGTAAACAAGTTAGTTATTTATTTTCAGAATTAAATAATACTAAATGGTCGAATAAAACAGAAATTTAATAAATTTTAGACAAATTATTTGTGCATGTATTAATTATTTTAAACATTTTTCAAATTCAAATTCTACAAAATTTGTAGAAAATTGCTAATTTAGTTTTTAATATTTTTAACTAATAAAACTTTATGTTTATATCAGCCAGTCGTAAAAGTTAGTTTTTAGATGTGAAATTTAATGCTCTTTGTTAGAAATCATGTTTTAAAGTTCTTCAGTGGAAACAGTAAATTCGTCTGTATTTGCAATGAAACAATGCATATCAAATGCATATAAATGAATAACATATACACCCACGTATATTTGATGTACAGTAATTTGTAAAGTTTCGCCTATGGTCAAGCATTCTTGACTTCTATGTAAGTTGTTTAACATTTCCTAATAGTTTTCCAATATCACGACAGAATCCCAATAATTACTACACTGTATTCTTGTCAAAAATTTCATGTTTTTTGAACACTGTAATTAAAAAACCTATTGTCAATAAATGTTAGCAACAACTTTTGTTTAACTAATTTTTAATTCAAAATTTGTCATATTATGAATTAACATAAAATAATCAAACCTCATTTAAAATTAGATATAATTATATACTCAAATAATGAAAAATTTCAGTTTTTACCATTAAATTTAAAATTTGAAATTCCACTTGCCCAAAAATGTAATTGTTTTCATCTATTTAAATTAATTCAATTTTCGTAAATACGCAACGCAGTTTCTCATTATGAAGTAATTACAGCAACATAATTGTATGAGATATCATGTTATTTTCATACTGTAGGTGTAATTTAACAACTGATATAATAGATCGTCTAAACTATATAATTTAATATGAATTACATGCAAAATTTCATAAACTAAGCGAGTAAATACTTTTTAACATAAAAAGGTGTTTATTCTTTAGTTGTGAAAAAAATGCTTTATGAGCGTAAGTACGGTTGTTTGTCGTGTTCAAGCAGCTCGTCATACTCTGAACTAGCAGTGTGACTTTATACCTGTCGATAACCACGGCGAAACTCGACACCCACGTGATGTTGAGTCTATTGCATCCGCGCTTAAAGTCAGCAAACTTTTGCTAAACAGAGCAGCTTTTTTGCTTCAGCATTACAAATGACTGGAGTTGATTAAGAAATCGCGTCGCCCGGTATCGTGAAAAAGCACGTTCCGTCAACAACTGCGGGTATGCATTATTATACATTCAACTTTGCGTTAATAATGCTGTCAATTTCAATTCGGAGATTAAAAGATCACGAGTGAATACTCGTTTGCAGTTGCCATTTCATTGCTTTCTTGAGATAAGGAAATTCTATAAATGAAACGTTAAAGAACTTTTACTCCTCAATTTTACGATTTCATTCACGTACAATGTTGTTATTACAAAACCATTTTATTATCCTTTTGTTTATTCAATTTCAATGAATTATTTTAATTACTTCAAAGTAATCAACATTTATAAAGGTAATTAATTTTTTTTGTCAACTTGAGTATTTGAAATTGTGATTTCACGTAACAAAATTTCATGGAAAATTTAATAGTTGGTCTAATTGCATTGTCATTTTGTTCCTTTGATCTGCTAGTGTTTAATGTTCAATGTTTGTTACTGTGCGCAAAACAATGAAGTGGCTTTTTAATTGGCCTGCTTACAAATTAAGGCAGTCAATCTATTAATTGCAATTAGTTTGCTGCAACATACAAAAAATGACACTTAGAAACTGACGAGTATGTCAATATTATAATAATTTGACAAAGTGTGAGGCACTCGTTTCACCTTAGTCAACAAGCAAGCTTTCAGTGAAAGTGCATTTACGAGTACTCAGAAAGTACGACTCTCAAAAGCACTGCCTGGGATTTTGTTACAAAAGCCTACATTCAGGTTACCGGGCAGCAGAGCTGTTAGGGCGATAAAAAATGCACGCTCGAGAAAATATCGCACGATTTCTTTTATAAACCTAAAACAATATTTTGTGCACACGTTTTTTTGTTCTTAAATTAACTGTCTAGTAAAACAAGTGTTATCTATCAAGCGACCAAAATTTTGTTAACAAAAGTTATACCATTGTAGGTTAATTTGGTTTAAAAAAAATTCTTATTAAATAGATATAATCTTTAATTAAAAATGTTCATGTAAATTTTAAATGTCTTCAATAATAAACATTTAATATTACAAGTTTTTAATGCACTTTTTTGATCAAATGAACAACTTTTGGAATGCAAACAAATTTGATTTATTATTTGATATTAATTGCAAAACTAGTTGAGTTAAGCTTTCTTGCGACGAAATTTTATATGTAATTTGATTAATTGATATTGGCCGGTACAAGCTATCGGTCTTATTGAATAGTAAAGTAGTACAAGTAACAGTTCGTATTAAATATTAACAAGCTGTGTGTTGACGATGGTCGTAAATTATGATCAGAAAATGTTGATATGTGTTCATTAATGTGCTTATAATTTTTATACACGTTTTGTGTTGTAATTGCCTCTCCTCCATTAGTTTCTTTCCAAATTAATATTCAGAGAAATTATTAAAAATTTATAATTTTTCTTTTCATCACAAATAAACATAAACAAAATCAGAAATTCTGTTTCAAATAAAAACAAAATCTATTTAAACGAGTTTGTTTAAGCTTTTTAAACCTATCTTAAATGAAGAAGCTAAATTACGCGTTTACATTAGTTTGAAAATTACAAATTTCACATCTGAAGTGTATTTTGTTCAAGTTTTCTGTAAATTAATTTAAACTTGCTAACCAGTTAAACCTGTAATTAATTGTATTGAATTTTAGTATTTATCAAACTGAAGCCACAAATTGTAATGCAATTATAATTAATCAATACATTTATATAAAAATTTCACAAAAGTTAACAATAAAAGTTGTTCTCTCGTTTTTTATATTGTACAGCTTTTGTAATTTATTTTTGTACTTGTTAATATACTGCATTTTACAAATCCCAATTATAATTATACAACATAAGTAATCTAACCATGGTTTACAATTCCTATTCAAAGGTTTCTGCTTCTTTAGTTTATTGTTCACGAGTTGCGCTGACAATGCCTCTCGTTTCATGTAGCTATACTTTTCCATCTCGAATTTTTGTTGCCAGGGAATATAATTTTGCAAACATGTTTTAATGGTACACCGACATCAGCATTCTTTCCCTAAGGTCGCAATTTAATGACCAATGTTATTTTGCATTCGGTTGCTACTGGTTGTATGTTCCTTTTTTTGCTTTAAAATATGTGTACACACATTACTAGCTGGTATTATTTGTTTCTTCATATAATTTTATGGTTTATTCAACGTCAAATAATTCAGGAATGACGCAACGTCATTTGCGTCAATTGTCGAAATCGTGGACTAATTATGAATGCGATTTCCTTTGGCAGATGAATTATCATATGTAATGTCGTTTCGCCAAACGTAAAATGAGGTGTGTTTGGAAAAAATGTAGATAATAGAAATTGATGGAATGATGCTTTGTTCTGAGTTGACGTTAACGTTTTACAGGAGTGAAATGAGGCAATCAAATTTGCTTAATTGCAAACTTTCAATGTAAATTCGTCAAATCATCGTAGATAATTTTAAAGCAATTTGTAATCTACAATATTTATTTTCAGTTGCATCAGGTATATATTTTTCACCATAAATATTTACGATTCATTATAAATCAATTCAGTAATTTATTTGAAATAAATATGTGGCTTTTCATTTGAAATTATAAATAAAATAAAAAGTTTTTTAGAATAACATTACAAAATAAAGTTCCATGAAATGTTGAGTAGAAAGAACTTCATACGTATTTAGTTTATTATGTTTTTCCAAAAAAGTCTACCCATAATTAATTAGTATAAATTATGCTTTAATCTAAAACGTATAGAGAAAATTATCACTCAAGAAATTAAGATTTTGAAATGAAAATCCAATTATGTAATAAAAATTACTTGTAAAATTTACTTGTAAGTTTTAAATTATTCTTCCAATATTATTAACTTCTCGAATTTAATTTAGGAGTTCTTAATTTTATGATTTTGTTATCGAAAAATTGTTACGTGTATTAACCACTTTTCTCCATGTGCGGTCTAATGGATCATAAAATAGTCAAAAGCCAATAAAATTTTCGCCTTTATCTCATTATCGTTACATTCATCTCGGTTATTACATTCATTAGGACGTTCAAATTTATAGTTGTTTTACAAAATGATTCTCTGCATTAAAACATATCTTAGCATTTTCTAAAAAAAAGTAGTATCGAACCATTTTATGTCTACATAATTAATTACAAAGTACATTAGTAATTCATTTCAAATTCTACTCATGTTTCAGTTTTGGAATAATGTGCGTTTTGTTGTAATAATTATAATAAAAATCGCTATCATAAAAGTTGAAAAACAAATTTTGTTATCACAGCGAGTGCAATTGAAAATGAATAATCTGCATCACAATGAGATTTTGAACTGGTAATAAATCTTTCGTGTTGATTCAGCAAATGGATCACACGAATTGAAATTTGCGTCTTGGCATTGAATATTGCTGCTCGAGCCTACTCGTGCGCCTCTTTTCCTTCTTGGCTCAGCTCAACGTATTTCTCGTTCGCTCGCGCAAAATTTCACGGAATGTGATTTTACACTCGATTTGCCGTCGATTTATGAGCTCGTGAAATATATTCGAGTCTCTCTCTGTCTCACTTTCGATAACACGCTAACTGCTGAAGAATGTTCAGCCACTGGACAAGAATTCCCGTGGTGCCACCGCTGTCTTCTGTCCTCCCTATCCTCGGCACACACAGACTCGTTAGACTAATCATTTTCACACATTTGCGAACGTGAAAAACGTGTGTCGCCGGAATTTAACGCGACGACCACCACCGAGTCGCCTCTTTAACCACTCGCTTGTGATTAATTTTTCGATATTTATCTTTTTAGTGTCCACAAAAATTAGCCGCAAAAATTATGCTTTAATAAACGATCAATAAAACTGACATATAAAAAACATATACTCTGGCAAATAAAACATTATTTTTTTTTTTATTTCTTGCACACTAAGAAACAGAATTCGTAAACTTTAATAATTTTTCTAAACTTTAGAAACTATATTATACTTAACAAATATTTATTGTAAATTGCATGTGAATCAATTCGTAAGTTTTTAACAAGATATTTTGTGATGTTTTACGAAAAATTGTACAACACTTTTATTTCATACACATTTGTTAAAATGTATACATGGGAGAGGTATCTAAAGTGACATGATAAGGATTTTGACTACTTACAGAGTTATTTTCTATCGAATTTACATGTTAAGTTGTTGTTTGTAAAGGAAATAGGTAATCAATAACTTTTTTTAGGTTCAACAAGGCATTTCGTTGGTATTATTGAAAAATTTAAGTTTGATACATGCTTTTTTTTATTGTTTTATAATATTTGATCATTATAAATAGTTTAATAATTTAATAAATTTCATTTATTTTTACGGAAACGATTTTTGGTTCTTATATACATATACATATTTCTATAAAATCATCATAGTGGCGTAAAAGAGACATAGCAAATGGGTGGGTAAAGTGATATTGTCAAATGTATCAAGTTATTTGCATAAAAATCGTTATTATCGATAATTTGGTAAACTGAAAAAGGTTTTCATATTTTAACCATAGGTTTTTTTGACAATTACAATTATTTTTGGTTATATGTATAGCCTTCCAACCATGTCACTTTACCCTCTCTTTTTTTAAAAATCGTTACTATTGATTTTTTGGTAAATAAAAAGTTTCTTCTCAGCCAAAGCAGCAAAAAATGAATCCAGTGTGAAAAATGTGAATCGTGGGCTGATGAACAATATGGATTACTTGAAGACGAGCAATTTGTTTGCTATTTTTGTTTTTGAATCATAAATATTATTTAAATAACACGTTTATAACCTTATATATTTATTTTTGTACCTTAATTAGTTTAATTAATAAATAAAATATAAATTAAGATGGAAAATTTATTGATATGAACTTATTTTTCATTATTTTATAACTATGTCATTTTACCCTCCTCTTTCGTGAAATCGCCATTTTTAAAATGTAATTGTAGATTGGTATTTTATCGTATAAATTGGCTATAAACTCAAGTACTTGTTAAATGATACACTGTTAAAAGTATTCATAAAATTCTGTTCATTTTTGAACTTGAAATATAAGGTTCACTATACGAGAAATCAATTTATGGCACTTGTAATAGAAATTTCTATAACTTGACAAAAATACTCATTTTTATTGTAAGGAGTATTCAATTCTGATTAAACAATTTTTATTTAATTTTATTAATTTCAAATCAATATATGACTGACAAACAATATATTACAATCACAAATAATTTAAAATAATATAGAATTTTAGGTTATAGCGTATAGAATTTTATGGCACAGTGTACAGAAAATTCTAAACTCAGTCAATAACTTTAATGCACGATTGCTTGAAATGAACTTTTAGCACTTTTGCACTAATTCTGCTGCGAAATTTTTAACAATGTAGTCTAATTATACGAAAAAATTAATGCCAATTATAATTCGAAGTGATATCTTGATACAGTTAACGTTTTCTCTTAGCCATGTTACTTTACCCCACTCTCCTCTAATTTTTTAATAGAAATTAAGTTTAAAAAGTTATAAAATATCAATGTATTCTTTAAAAATAGTTAATAAATTTAAAAACATAATCGTATCTGTAATTTTGTCATAAAAATTAGAAAAAGTTTGAGAATAAGTTAGTTAGAATAATAATTATACTTGTAATTACGAAATATTCTTATCAAAATTATCTTTATATTTATTCAACAAATTCTCGCATTTACAAATTTGCTCGTAACAGTTTACGAAATTCTTTGTTCACGAATGATTCGGTTTCTCAGTGTAGTTTTGTAAAATAAAGCTGGCATTAAATTAATTGAAGAGATTTTTCAACAACGAGAAAAAAATTGAATAATTATTACGGAGATCTTATTAATTTAAAATAACACAAGTAAATCATCTAATTGATATAAATGATAGACAAAATTGATGCTGTATTATTTAGATTGATACGGAATTAAGATGGTATTATTTATGCGGATTAAAAGAATATTCAAACACTGCTCATCGCTGGCTTTATATTCATTATTCAAAGCAGATAATCAATTGAATTGACTAATGAAGGCGGGTTATGGGTTGCTTAATTTTTTATTTATTTTAACTGATCGAGCAAAGGTTAAAATTCGAGCCAACTCATTTATATATAATAAAAATGAGCCTAAAAATTAATTAGCGATGTCCGCTTGAAATATCCCGTGAAAAAAACACGCGTGTAACACGCATGCTATACATGTATGTAACATGTATGTTACACGCATCAAAAATACATATAACATGCGTGTTAATCTTGTATGTTACATGTATGCTGTACATACGTCTTGCATGCATGCAACACGCGTGTTTAGATTTTTTATTTCAATATTAAAAAATGTATTTAAAAAATAAATATCATAACAATGTTTATTTCTTGACGTCTTTTCAATAAAACTTTTTGCATCACCTTTACCCTGATCTGTTCCTTATATTGTTCAGCCAGGCAAGATTGATGCTCGACATTTTTATTGGAAAAATGACATAATTTTTTTAATAACTTTTCCCAACAGGCTATCGACTTTTTTTCCATCCACCGTTCGTTTTGGCTTCGGAATAGCCGATGGCTAATCTTAATTCTGCCTTAACCTTGTCGGCCAATATAAAACCCACGGATATTAGCGGTAGGTTACTCTGGCTTCCGCCTTTTCATCTGCTGACCCCTGAAAATCTCGAGATTCCGCACGAAAAGTCAAGACGGCATGAGAAGATTTCGAGATTCTCGAGATTTTTCGTGTTCCTAATTTCTTTCTATTTTTGTTTCGCATTTTATTGGGTCTGCATTTTGTTTTTCTTTTCCTTTGTCCCTAATTTAATTAGTTTTTGTGTAAAAAGGAGAAAAATTTATTTTTCGTTAATCAAAATGAACGATTTAATAGATGACTATGGCATTTTGCATTGATTATGACCACAATATACTGTATGTTTCTGCGTGTTAAAAAAGGGAATAGAAAAAACTGCAGTCACAACGTGTGGTTCACGTGAAAATGCAAACGTAAATTATATTGTCGCGGACTGTTTAGTCGTAAACGCGGCACATATCGAGTAAGTTTTATTTATTCTGAAACAAATGCATGACAGGAAAAATAGGTTATTTGCGCTGCACCGTTATCGACAATTTTTTATGTTTGCTTTATCCAAACTTGCGGGTGGCTGTGAAATATTTATATTTGCTCGTTGAAACTCACGCGCATTGTGTCACTTATAACAGTAGATAATAATTTGATGATTTTGTTTGTTCATCTCTTTTTTTTCTTTCTTTTATCATTATTAAAAACCCAGATACCACGCTAAAAGTTAACGTGAAATCAATGTGGTACATTTTTATCATCGAAAAATGTATTTCATAATGAAACCAAAAAAAAAGCAGAAAATAAATAACATACAAATTTATTTCAATTAAATTCACATATTTTTGCATTTCATATTTCCAGTAGAAAAAGTATCTGCTATAAGAATAATAATTTAATGGAAAATATGTGTAAAAAAGAAGTTGCATTAAATAATAAATTAAATGACTAAAAACATTTGTTAACGCGTTAAATATCGCCATAATTTAATTGAAGGATAAATCAAAGTTACGTAAAAGTGTGGTAAAAAACGAAAAATTTGCAGCGGAAAAAATGCCCGTGCAATTCATTTCAAAGCATCTCAATCACGTCAAGTATCTATAAAACAAAGTTCGCTGTATATTGTTATTGAGCAGCGGTATA
>JABFPM010001986.1:0-18060 GCA_022817325.1 Idris sp. 1 HC-2018
ACGGAAAAAAAAAAAAAAAAAAAAAAAAAAAGAAAATAAAAAAACGAACTCGGACTGATTGACGCGAGCTGCTGTGGCTCAGCGACGCGCGCTCATTTTCTCATCTTCCTCGGTGTTTCTGGCTCAGCTTCTGAGGAGTCGCGCAGCGCTTGATTATGGCTGCCAAAGAGACGTCGCCAGTCTCAGCTTCCGGTGCCAGTCAGACGCACTGCCCTCCGCCAACGTGAAAAGCACCGTCGCGAACCAGCTGAGCCGCCTTTTTTCAATATAATTTATTTAGTCCAGTTCGCTGCCAACTAGACTCTGTCATACCGTTGCACTAGACATAAGCACAGCGCGTATTCTGGCCCAACATCACTATTCACGTATCAACAATAATCACCGTCACAATACAACCAACGGAACCTTTCAACAGATCCGCTTAGGCGCGAGCGCGGGCGCCTGCGCATCCATCCGAGCATCGCGCGCCTTTTTCATACAATCATTTCTTCTTTTTCTCTTTCTTATAAATATATGTATAGCTAATTGTTGATGTAAATTATGTTTAAGCTTATCTGTACGCCAAATGTTGGTTTAATTTAAATTTAGATATATATATATATATATTGCAAAAATTAAAGTTATTTATACAAAAATCTTGTTTATTTTTTATTATATTTTGAAAATTCAGTTGGAATAATGGTAAATGTAAATAATGATAATTTTTGTTTTCGAAATGAAATAAATTTTGTCATTTGGAAAGTTGTGTTGATTCAAAAAAATATGTAACTGTAAATTTAAATATGAACAATTATTTTTAATTCGACACTTAATATATTTTGTAATGAAACACGAAGGTGATCTTCACGTTCCTCGATAATTCAAATTCGAGTGAAATTAAAAGTCAATTAAAAACAAAAAGTCAATCCTTCGTGGATAATAACTTTTGTTTGTTTGTAGCTTTGATAAGGGATTGTCAAATGATCCGAAGCGTCAGCAATTTATAATAAAAAAATTGCATTTTTCGCACTAAAAGTTAAATTTTTGTAAGTACTTCGTTCCTAATGGCATTTAATTTCATTTAAATTTTAATTCGATAGTTTTTGAATTTGAGGGATCGATAAGATTATCGATATTAATATCGACATGACTGTAATTGTTTACGATTATTTACATATAGCTAGTAACACATGATATAACCTATAAATTTCAAAAGAAAATCGAAATTTAAACTGAGTTTTAACCGTTTTAACTTTTAGTATTTCATTTTTCATCTTCAAATGTGGGCTTAAAAATCTTCAATTGTTATGTTATCTGTACAACTTTGACAAGGTAAATCCATAGCAGAATATCAACATTTGTCATAAATTTTTATTAATTTAATTTAAATCACTATATTTCAAGTTAATGTTAAATTTATTTTTTAGCATTTTTTGCAAGAATTGACACGGTACAGTTATTCTAAATTAGCAAGGTGATATTTGAAGTAAAAATGGAGACTGTACAGAAAGTGGATACCTCAGGATTTTCGAAAGTCAAATATTATCTGCATTCGAGAATGTTAGAATGGACACAGCAATTGCCTCACAGAGCAATACCAGGTTACAATTTACACCACAAAGACAACATCGAATCCTACAGTGCTTCTGACATAGCTGACATGTTCAAACCCTTTCCATATCACTGTGATTTACCGAAACCAATATTACCTCCTGCACCGTACAACCGAACAGGTATATTAAATGTAAATGAAATTAATTAATAATACTTATCAATAATATGTTTTTTTAGTTTTAAGTGGGGAGGATCCATCTATGCAACTTTTATTAACTAAAGAAATTCTTGAGAATGAAATTAATTACCTCAGCAATCATTATATTAGGCATGGTAAGTTAATTTGGTTGCTTTCAATTTTGTAAATTAAATAATTGTTTTATTTTCTATAAAAAACAATTACTTAAATTATGATGAATTTGCAGAAATACCGTTACCAAAAAAAAATGAAATTGAATACACAACAACAAACGATAAAATATCCTGCAATGTTTCGGGATATATTGCTGAAATGGCGAATTTATTAGATTGCGATCCTGATCCTTATTTTTCTGGGGTAAACTTTCGAGCATATAATAAATTTTTATGTGTTATTATAATTTAATTAATATATGGATATGGATATTATTTTTTTAGACTTATAATTACTATTATACAGGAGGATCTTTAAAACAATTACTTTTAGATGATGAACATGTTTTAGTTTTTCCATTCAATTCAGAATTAGGTAATTTATATAAATATAATCAAAATAAAATTGATAATAAAGTTATAATAAACGAAAATATAAAAATAATTATTTTTCAGTGGCAGTGCCTATTACTTCTGAAGAGAATTCTATTTTTGCACCAAAATTAAAAAACGCTTCAAAGTGTTCGATAGATGATACTTTATACGAACTGAGACATTTTACTGTCAATAACACATGTAAGTATTAATTTTTACACTATATCTTAGTTATTTAAAAGAATATTTATACGTAAATCATTTTTCAGCTTATCTCTTGGGAAGATTTAAATATAAGTGTAAATTTTATCGAGTGTGTAAGACTAAAAGAAAAGTTGACTTACTTGACATTCATACTCGTAATTCAAGTATACCTTTGGTCGGAGCAGATATATATCATTCTAATTCAAATATTTTTTCCACGTTGAATGCAGAAAAGAAAATCTCTCTCTGTGACATTAATAGACAGTGAGTTTAACAAATTTTCTTATTTTCTTTAACATTTGTATTTATTTCATATAATTTAATTTTAATTAATAAAGAATTAAATGTGTAGAAATGCTATTCATATCAGTAATAAGAAAGTCCAAAATAAATTTGATAATTGGGGAAGTTTAAGTTATCAAACAACAGACAACAACATGTTAATCTACACAAACAGATGCTGTGTTCATTATTTAGATACAAGGGTAAATAAAATTTGTAACATTTTTATTTAAACCATAATCAAGTTTTAGTTTTATATTATAATTTAATGTTTAGCAACCATTAGAAAATCGTATTACGTTATGCCCAAGAAACAGACTGGAAAAGTGTGAGTTTATTTGTTTAACCCATGAAAGCAAAAGTGAAAACCATATTTATATGGGAACGCATCATAGTTTACTTTTATTTGATAAGCGATATCAGGATGGGGTAGTCCAAAAATGGACCCACAATTTCAGAAGTGCTCCAACATTTATTGATGTTCATAGCAGGTAAAGTATATTTTTGAACTAGATTTTTCAAATTAGATTAATTTGAAAAAAAACTATTACCGAAATCAAAAAATTTGTTTATCTAATATTGTTTTCTTTCTAAATTATGCAGCAATAATCAAGAAATGATTACTTTGTCATCGCAATTGCCAAATGAGCCAACAATGATTATAAATAAATGGATCTCTGAAGATAAAACAATGTCTGAATATTTGCCATACAGAATTCCAAGTATAATTAAAGTTTTGTCTTTATCAAATCAAGTAGGAAAATGTTTGGATCCGTCAATTATGCGAAGACTTAAACTTTGTCTCATAGGCTGTGTTTCGTTGTCTCATGAAAATGATTGGTACTATTTCACCCAAAACTCACTAGGTAAAATTTAGCATTATTCCTGTTTACAAAAACAAAACAAAAAAAAACAACCAAACTAGTTTTGTTTCTACTTTAATAATTGCAGGTGATATATTTTATCAATGCCTAACTAATGAAAAAGATGCAGATACTATAGTTAAAGATTACGTGACATTTGACGCTTGGGATCAGTGGCAACAATCCATTTTAGGTCCAAAAAATTTAATCAAACCTCTAACATTCAATCACAAAGCTGAACTTTCCGATATATATGGCTGTATGTAAAAATTATTTAAACTTAACTTATAATTATTGTCAAGAAAAATAATATTAATTTTTTTTTTCAGATTTGACAAACAAACAATTGGAATACAAATCTGAAGAATATGTAAATTTAAGTACTCCAAGTTGGAAAATTCCTTTAAGTGAATTAGCAACATGTACTGATTTGTTGGCGGCTGATTTATTAAAAATGTGGGAAATTCCTGAAGAAACTGTTGTTCCTGTCTCAACAGCTCCAATTCAGAAGGTTCTTAACTGGCTAGGAACTTCAGACACGAACACAGTTGCAGAACAATCACAGTCTCAGCCAATGTTCTTCACTCAAGAAACTGATCCTTTTAGTATGGTTAACACGCAAGAATTGAAATCAGTTTCGCAAAACATATTTCAAGAATCTAAAGACATAAAGTTTGAGCAAAAACCTAAAGAGCCAGTTGAAAAAGTATTTTTACCCAACGTTGTAACTAAACCAATTCGTAAAAGAAAAAAAACAAACTATGTTGCTGGTTTTTGAAAAAACATTTTTTTTATTTTTGTTGCATTTTTAATTAAATGTTTGTGATATCCACATGATTACTTGTGGACATGTGTATTAAGGATTTATTATATTGTGAATAAAATTATTTAAAATAAACGATGATTATAGTTAAGATTGGGAGAGTTTGAATTATTTGCGAAGGAGAATGATATTGGTTTCATTATATTTTGATAGATCAAAAAATTATTTTTTAATTTATTTTTATTTATAAAAAAGTAATATTCAAATTAAATGTCATTAAATACATAATGTACAATCAAAAACCTTTACTTAAGTATATTACACTTTAAAGGTTTTTGCCAAATACAAAATAGAATTTTGAGACATCAATTCAAAAATGACGATTTTGTTTAAATCGATGAAAGAAAATTCTAAAAAACAAATTAATAATTAAATTGTATTCTGGACAATGTATAATATTTTATTTAAGTTAATTTATTCTTCAAAAATGACGGTTTCCACGTGGTGGCTGTGAATTTGGTTTGTTGTTGTTGTTGTTGCTGCTGCTGTTGTTGTTGTTCTTCAATTTGCTCCTTAAATGAATATTTTTTATGATTACTATTATTATTTATAAACAAAACGTTAAAAAAATATGTATATGTTTTTTTATTTTTATAACAATTAAAAATACAAATGTATTAAAATTTTTTATATAAATTGAAAAAGCTTACCAGTAATTTTCTCTGATTTTCTCTAAATGCTTCCAAAGGGTTTTCAAATTGTTTGTAATATTTAAGAACACTTCGAACGTCCTCAACACTCGTTGCGTGAATGGCTAAAAATCAAATATATTTAATTTAAAATCTTCCCAATATTTTTTTAATTGTTTAAAATTTTAATATAATTCTTACTTTTGAGAAATGCAGCTAAATCATAAAGTGTTGTATCGTCATCATTACCAGACCATCGAGGTAATTTCAACATATTATCAGGATGGAATTTAACACTCTCTGAGTTCCAATCAATAACAATTACCTAAACAAAGAAATCAATTAAATTTTACTAATGTAAATATCATATTTTTCTCTTTCTAGTGAAATAATTTTATATCATAACAATTTAGTTGGTTTAAAAAATTGATAATTACTTTACTCAAATCTCGATTGAGCGCATCTAAATCTTTGACATGATGTCCATTTACAAATCGAGTTGCATCTCGTACTAGTCTGTACATAATAAAACCTTGAGGATCAAGAACATCCAAAATTGGAAATACAGTCTGAAATCCAAAATTATGCTTTATATTGTTATTACAAAATTTTAATTACTTTAATTACTTTTTATGATCTTACCAAGCCTTGTTCAGCAGTATACACTACAATTTCAAATTGTGGGGGAGCTATAGCTTCTAAAAACTGATCTACTCCGGGTCGCTTTTTAAATCTCCAACCAGTTTGATACTAAAAATGAAATTTAATGTAATAATGAAAATTCCAATTTTTTTAACTAAGTTATGTTATTTAACTATAAAAATTAAAGATATCTACCGTCCAATCAGGATGAACTAAAACATCTTTCATTTCTAAAACTACAGTATACGGAGGCTGCATATACGGATATTTTAAGGGATCTGGAAGCAATTTTTCTCGGCTAGGTTCCTGTACAAGCTGCAAAAAAATAAAAAAATGTGTAATATATTTATTACAAATATGATTTATTTATAGATAATAATTGTACCTTTTTAAAATAATTTAATTCTTTAAAAAGTCGTTTGATCCTTTGTTCAAAGAACGGCAAGCCTGTGAACTCGTCCTCCTGTAAAACTCCTTTTTCATCAAATCTCGGCTTTGATAATTCGTAAGTTATTATTGAAGTCATTAAACTCAAGGAACCACCCATAAGAATGAAACCTAATTTCATCGTTTTCCATTGTCTTTGTCTTTCTTCTTCTGTTCTTTTGTCTTCCTCTTCTTGGTTCTTTTTATCGTCGTCAGTTTGCGTTAATATTGTTATATTTTTTGGTTTATTTGCTACAAAATATTATTCCATTAGAATATAAATTTAATTATACAATAAGTTATTAAATAAAAGGATTTAATTAATCAATTAAAAACGGATTATTTTTAATATTAAATTGTTTATATAAATTAAGTTCCAAACTGCTTACATGCTGTACAGAAATATACGTGTCCTGGTTGGAGTCGCGTAAATCTTTTTACTGGCTGCCAGGATGTGGAATAAGCAATAACTAAAAAAGAAAATAATCAACATTTCTATTGTTTGTTATTTTTACAATCAAAATTAGAATCAATTATTTTACGTCAATTAAAATTGAAATCTTATAATAAAGAATTTTAACATAAAAATAAATGAATAATACAAAAAAAAATTGTTATATGTTTTAAACATAAATTATCTTACGTTTTGCAGAACATTTTTGTTCAGATTGTAGAAAAACAAATTTCTGAACTGACTGACAAATTGCGCTGGTTTTTGCAGCTTTACACGTCGAAAAAGCTGACTTAAAAGTGGTAAATCGCGCTAAATGGTTTAAATCTGCGAAGAAAAAAATTAATTTGTCATTAAAAAATAATTAATGCCATATAATCAAATAATTTAATAGAATATTAAATCATACTTCGCCAGTAAAATATCCTTGTCAAAGCGGTCGTCATTATTTTTGTACACGTTGATGATCAATTCGATTTATTCAGAGCGACATAACCTCACAAACAATCTTAAAAACGACTTGAAGTTTGTTTTGAGACAGCACCAGGTTGTCTCATTTTCACCAAAAACGTGTGGCTTCGTTTATATAAAGTGTCACCAATTAAAATTTTCTCTAGGTGTGTTTTCATTAAACTTTTAGATATAACTAGCAATGTATTTTAAATGACTAGTTATTTCTACGTAGATCCTCTTTCTCGCTTATTTCGTAAAACAAAATTTTATCTATACTTTCTATTTTTTCACAAATACACAAAATTTCTCTTAAAAAATAATGATCAGAAATCTTACCTTGTATATATTTAAAGAATTTGATTCGTTAAGGTTGTTTTCATAAGTGAACAAAAACATGTCCTTTCACTTTAATGCAATAAAATAAAAAAGGACAGCTCTTGTAAATGAGTAATTATATAACTCAAGGTATACTAATTGGCAATAATTAAATCTCATAATTTATCACACAAAACAGCGTATTTAAAAAACTAAAGTCTAATTCTCATATACTAATTGGTTGTATAGTGAGGGAAATTTCCTGGGGTCACAATACAACTACTACTACTATAACTCAAGGTTTTGAAACACATACGTGTGACTGTGAGAAGACACACAGAAATATAAAAGGGAAGTAATTGGCACATGGTGTATAATACGTCGCCATTTTCCCTAAACAAAAAAAAAGGGAACAAATATTTATTGAAAACATCAACTAACGTCAATTTTTTGTGTGAAAACTTGTTTTTGCTTTAGTTGTATAGAAAAATCATAAAATTATTATTAATAAGAGAATATTACGCAAGGTCTGAAATATGTCTTGATTGATTAAATTAATCTATGTGTGAACGGGCGGATTTGCACGACTATTATGTTGACTTTGAAGCTTCGATGGTTACGCTGAAAAGATCTGCATACAAATCAACTGTAGTAAGATAATTTTTTCCATAAATTTATACATTTCTGTTAATAAAATGTAATACATATTGTTTGTTTTCCTTGTAAAGGCCAAATAATGACATTCAATTGATGTCAACAAAGTAAAGATGTATGTCTAATGGTAACTTTTACTACCAGACTAGAATAATATACTATAATGACTTTCAACAGTAAAGTGTATTATAAATAAATAAAATCTTTTTATTTCCAAAGAAATCTGTACTTTTTTGTAGATTAAAATAATACATTGAATGAAGTTTTATGTTTCTGTAAAAATTAAATATATGAAAAACCGAAATTCTATTATTAACTTTCGGATGCATGTTGAGGGTCCAGCACATTTGTTATTCTACGCGTGACATTTCCTTTTATGTACTAGAATGCTTTTTGAAATAGTTTTGTTTATTCATTATTTATCTAAAAATATTTATTTTTAATTATAAGTAAAAGATCTTTTTGACAGACTTAAAAAGATCCTTTACTTATAATTAAAATTCTTAAATGATACAGACGTTAAGAAAAACCTAATATTTATTGGTAATTGCAGGTAATTAAAATCACACTTACAGAAATGAATTATTTTAATGTTTACATTACTAATGGCCAAAATTAATCCCACATATTGTGAGGCCAAAAAAAGTAACTTACAAAATGGCATACAACTTTCCTGGAATGCCTACGGCTCCAATGTCAGCTATGAGTAAGTTAAAACTTTATAAACAGTTTACTAATAAGATTGCAATATAATTATGATTATTAGTAGTAGTATTAAAAATATTTAAATTGTCGAATATGAATAAAAAAAGATGGTTTTTTAATAAACAAATTACATGACCTATTAATAAATCTTTAAATTAATATGATGGTTTTTGTGTAGGCATGGGGCCTATTGGGCCATTAGGGCCGATTCCTAGTCCACAAAGATTTATGGAATTAGCTAGTCAAGGTTTTCCACCACTGCCACAGCCAATACCTCTTCCTGGTATGAATGATTCGCCTCTTGAATTTAATGCTGGTAAAAATCAGCCTGCTGTAATTAGAGATAGTGCTGATGACAATAACGACAGAAGAAGTGAAAAAAATGAAAACCGTAGAGAACGAGAAAATAGAGACAACCGAGACAACAGAGATAATAGCAGAAGGTATATTTCTATTCTGAAATGTTTGTATTTATTATTTAGATTCAATTTCAGTCAACATTTATTTTCAATTTTTTTTAAGGTCACGAAGTGATCGAAGTGACAGAAGAGATCGTGACAGAGACAGAAGAGAAGATCGGACTGACCGGGAGAGACGTGAAGATCGTCGATCTGACGACAGAAGTGGTTCAAATTCGAGTAACAATACTCACAACGGGATAAATGGAAGTGAATCGTCAAGTACCAGCACAACGACAACCGTGACACAAGCAATTGGAGCGCAAATGGACTCCACCGCAGGGATGTGGGGCATGGGTGTAGGCTACTCAATGATGGGCATGACTCCTATTGGGCCAATGCCCCCAATGATGGGGGAGATGGCGTTGGGTGCGCACATGGGACACACTCACAGTTATGGGCCCATGGGCATGAGCATGATGGCCCACGACAGCACTATGATGAACACACAGATGCTCGGTCCGGAACAAATGATGAGCGAGTCGACGACTCAGCTGATTACAGGAGCATTGCCACCGCCCAACACATCCACCCAAGGAACCAAAGAAATCATTCACTGTAAAAGTTGTACCTTGTTTCCACCAAACCCTAATGCACCGCCTCCTACGACGCGAGAAAGACCTCCTGGATGCAGAACAATCTTCGTCGGAGGTCCTTTATAATAAAAAGATCGTAATTTAATAAAAAGTAATTTAATCTAATAAAATGGTTTGTTGCAGGTTTGCCTGAAAATATAACTGAATCAATTATACAAGAAATATTTGAACGCTGCGGTGAAATAACGACACTGAGACTTTCGAAGAAGAATTTTTGTCACATTCGATTTGTTTTGGAAGCTAGTGTGGATGCAGCGATTTATTTGTCGGGTTATCGAGTTCGTATTGGCTCGAATGGAGATGCTGCTAATACGGGGAGATTGCATGTGGATTTTGCTCAGGTACTTTATTAATTATTTCTTCAAAATGGAGAGAGGATACCCAAAAATTAATGCAAAGAATTATTAGCATATATAGAGAATGAATAAATTGAATGTTTTTTTGGCATATAGGCAAGAGATGATCAGTATGAATGGGAGTGCAGACAACGACAACTTCAGAGGGAACAGCGTCACAGAGAAAGGGTTGAAAAGGAACGTCAGAGACCTCCTTCGAGCCCGCCTCCAGTAGTCCACTACACAGATCACGAAGCTTCGAACATTTGTGAAAAAATTAAGCAGGATGATACGTTTATAAAAGCTGTTCAGGTAAAATATATTTTTATTATTATTTTTTATTACAATAACTGATTTAATTTTTGTAAATTAATTTTTAGGTGGTCGTTACATGGTTGGAACGAGGCGACTGTACAAAACGCAATGCCAACACATTTTACTCGATGATTCAATCTACAAACTCACATGTAAGACGACTGCTAACTGAAAAAGCAACTTATGAAGAGGAACTCCAAAAAGCCAAAGAATTGATGAAAGGAAGAATGCAAGGTCTCTTAATACAATGTACGTATTAAGTTTATTTTATTCTTTTTAGTTCGTGTAGTCGAAAGTATAACCAATAGAATCATTTTTTCTGGTAAGTTAAATCTATGCAAAGCGCGTAACAATTCTTTGTTCTATGATCTATTTTTGGTTATTCAAATTTGTAGATTGTTCGTGTACTTTTTTACTTCTAGCTACAACTGTGCAGGATATACGGTATTTTTAATGTTAAATCTTATGTACGGTATATTTTAATTGTATTTAAGAAATACCATAAAGCTTTTATTGTTGATTATACAATTTTATTATGTGTTGAAAACAAGAAAAAAATATTAACAGAACGAAATATGAATAATAAAAAAGATTGACTTGTTTTTTCGGTTATATAAAAACAAGACTTTTTAAAAAAGCTAACGTCTTCTTGTCGAATCTTTAAATAATTAATAGAAAAGCATTTTAATGAATAACATTTATTTCATTACATTAGGAATGTTAGTAATAAATATTTCATACATTAGGAAAAGTAAGTTGAAAAATCTTATTTGCATACAAAAGGTAAACATTTTTAAGACAAAATAAAGTTTATTAATATATTTCTTCTATTTATGTAAATAAACAGCTAAATAGATAATATTTATTGTTCATAAAGTAATCGATAAAGTAAAAAAGAATTTCTATACAATTTATTTTAATTTTATTTATACTTTGATGTTGAAAAACAAATTTATAAGGAACCGGAATAAATTGTGTATAATGTTTATAAGAAGAAAAAAGTTTGTAAGAAGGAACACTTACAAAAAGAAAATGGTAGGATTCAATGAAACACATCAAATTTATTTGCAATCTGACATAAATATATGAGCTGGCTAGAGTTTTCTAAATTATGTAACCAAAATATTCTTTAAAAAAATTATTAAACATTAAAAAGTTAACTCTATCATTTTTTTGCGAGCAATCCTCTTGATTAGTGGTTTTAAAACTTGGCACATGTAATGATAATTTTTTTACTTTAAGTTGATGGTAAACAAATTCATAAATAAATAAAATTGGTGTTTTTTATATGCTTCTACTTAACTTGCTTTTTACCAGTGTAATTTCGATTATATGAAAACAAAAATTTTAGTGAAAACAGATCAAATTAAAAAATGTGGGGATTAAAATAGAACTTGAAATATTTTTACTTCTCATCGTTGGTTTTCCATATATTATTTGTACTAATTAATATTGAATCTTTGTATATTTTATATGCAGACATAATATTAAAGAAAAAAACTTCTAAAACATAATAAAACTTCATAAAAATTATTAAAACATTAGAATTTATGAAAAAATTTTGATACCCAAAATTAAATTAAATTAATAACAAGAAATTAAATTAAGTTGTTAAAAATGTTATTTTAAATTATTATTCTCACTATACAACTTTTCACAAAAATAATAATAATAATAATAAAATAACTTTTATTTCTCAATACTTAAACATATTACCTGATACATATTTTAAATTAAGGGGGGAAATTCATTTAAAGAGCTCAAAAATAATTATTATTTCAGCATTGAAGGAAACAAGGAATAAATCAGAACATGATACGTTATTTTTCTGTATGTTAGAAAATTCAATTTTTATATTTAAAAAATTAAAGTTTGCTTGAAAATTATGGATGCAATCGTGTACATAGTGTGACAACTTTTTGAAGAGCGCTTGCTCTTACAACCACTTTAATGCCTTCTATTTTTTGAATTTGTTAAATATAAATTTATTTTTTAGAACCTTCTAACTTACGGAAAAATAGAATAACATGTTCCGATTTATTCCTTATTCCCTTCAGTGCAAAAATAATAATTATTTTTGAGCTATTAAATGGATTTCCCTGTTTAAAGCTAATTTTAAGAAAAAATTTTCTAGCATTTCATTCGCGTTCATATGCACATAATAATGTTTTATTCTCTAAATTTTATCAACAAAAAAATGAAAAAAAATTGTAAAAAACTATATAAAGTAAATTAAGTATATGAATAAAATAATCATAAAATACATCAATAGAGGCTCAAATATTGGAGATTATTAAAGGTGGGTGACAAATGTGTTCATTTCCGGTTTTAGATATTAAAAAAAATATCTGATCGGAATTTTCATAGAATTATAGTTTACATCAAGCAAATGCATGCTCACAAGGCTAAGTTTTGCGAAGGTGTTGGGTCAAATATTTGATAGCAAAGGTAATTTTCGATTACACTTAACATATATCAAAAAAAGCAATTTAAAATACAAATAAATAATTAAATAAGCAAAAACTTAAGCTGTGCTCAAATCCAAAATTACCTTACCTATGGAATAAAACAGATAAGAAGCAAATAACCAATTTGTTTGGGACTGTAACAATCTTTGGCGGAAAGTGGTACAAAAACTTACAATCGAGTAAGTCTTAGCAAATGCTTAGCACGAACACATTCGACCAATCATGGGTCCAATTTCAGGATTAAAAGTGGTATTTTTATTATTATTTTTTGAGTTAATAAGATGTTAGTATATATATTTACATAATAACTAAATAATCAAACTCACAAAAATAACAAAATAAAAAAAATTTTAAAAAATGGAAACGACAAGCACAAATGTGCTAGTTTATATCGAGTAGAATGTATCAGAGTAAGGTATACAATAGATTTGTTGTGTTTTTGTATGCAACACGCGACATCCGATATCATCAACAGTCAGTCAGATTGAACGCGTATTCACCGCGGCCAGCCACAAGAAAGTCTGGGATCACTTCACCAAGGCGCAGCGGAAGAACATCGAAATATGGAAAAAACAATCCTCGGTATGTATTTGCATCCTGTACAAATAGCGGCTTTAAGCTGCTATTGTTAACACCGGATCTCGAGTCAATATAGTTATTTTGAAAAAAAATAATGAGAATTAATCACAAAAAAAAGAGTACAATCTACACAGACATAATGTAAATTATAAATAAAATCAATTAAAATTAGTAAAAATGACACTTGAGAGCTGAAGCAGGTAAGTTTTTGCAATTAAGTTTACGGAAATTTGAAAAGGACATCAAGAGTCAGACACGTTTTTAGTCCATAGTCATCTTTTTGCGCGAATAGAAATGAGAAAAGGTAACTTTAGATAATTAATCGAGTCGGATGCAGTGCTTTAGCGGGTTGTGAAAGGTAATCACGTAAGCAAATTTGAGTTGCGGCTTCATTTATTTTTTAAAAACAATTTCTGTACTTCAGAGCAACGTATTCGTGGAGGTAAGATTTGAACCGTATTATAAGTTATTAAAATAATGTTCAAAATATAAAAGAATTCCTCTGAATTACAGAACGATATCTGGCGCACTTACAAATTACAATAATTTGAAATTATGAAGCTATTTGTATATCTATGCCGCTTCATCAATCGTAATTATTAGGCTATCCTTTAATTTGATAAACAAAAAATAAAAAAAACACAATACGTATATAATTCTTAAAACATTGCATGTTGATATCTTGATAAACATGTTAACATAGTTGTAAAAAAGTCATTTTAGTGTGTATGAGAAAAATTAATTATTTGGTGATCAAATGGCAGGAAATCAAGGCGGTTCAATTGGAGGAAACCTTGATGGAAGGCGAAGGAGAGATGGAGGTCTCGGACAACGAAGACGAACCTCAACGTAAAAAGACGAAAACCCAATTAGAACAGAGCGAAGATATGGATAAACTGCATATGCTTAAAGAAGAAAACGATAGTTTGAGATGTCAGCTTGAAGCTTATAAAAATGAGGTTAATTATGTTTTTGATAAGAATTTTATTTACACATTTTAAATAGATTTTATTAAAAATTAATTGAAATATTATTCGACTAACAGGCAGATTTACTGAAATCTGAAACTAAAGCTGAAGTTGATGCTAAGGAGAAACAAATGAAAATGTTGCAACAAACACTGAAAGGAATGCAAGAACAGCTTATGCAGTCCAAAAAGCAGCAGGCTCAGGATGATCAAAAAATTAAAGATTTGACAATCAAGTTGATCTCAACAAAAAAAGAAGAGCCAAATGATAATGAAATTATCACTTTGGATAAAGATGATGACATAAGTGAGGAACCTCATACTCCAAAACCTTTTGTAGCAAATTCAGGATATATACAAGTCACGCAGAAAGATGCTAAGCTTATAGGTATTTACATATTTTATTGTAGAAGTTAAATTATATAGGTATCCCTCGCTTAATGCGATATTTTGGTTCCGGAAACAAATTTACCTACTTCTTTCGATGATTAATTTTTATAATTTTATAATTATCGTATACAACTAAATCTTAAAATTGTTATTATTGTTTCATAATAAAATACATTTTTTTCAACGTTATTATATCTAATTGTAGATAAATAAACTTTTCAAAAATATAAAAACATTAAGCTTATAAAGGGATTTTCATTACTTGTAATCAAAAGATTATAGACCTTTTATTTTCTTTTCAGTAAGATAAAATTTGTTTGATTAGAACTTTAAATTTTAATTTGTAGACATTTTTTTAACTCAGAATAAGGTTTTCATTTTAGAATTCAAAAACAGAATGTGAATTTTGAAAGATGATTTTAATGAAAAAAATTACAACTTCAAATTTTATCATCATATGATTTTAAAATCGCGTAAATGCGAGGCTTTTTTCCAGCCACATATTCCTACTCACGTAAAAGCGACAGCGCGTTATCAAAATACTGCACTGATCTAGGGATACCTTTACTTGAAATAAAACGATTGCGATGAATAATACTATTTTGAAAAAATATTTAAGATTTTTGTAAACTTTGCAGGATTAATTGCAACATTTCTTCATATACATCCTTTCGGGGCCAGCATCGATTACATCTGGTCATATTTACAAAAAATCGAACCAGGATTGAGACCAAATGAAGTTGAATTTTTAATGCAAAGATTTCCGCATGTATTCAAACAGGAGTTATTGGGAATCGGAGCTAATATGGAAAGACGTTGGTTATTTTCTGGATTTAATATGAATCAAATTCAGTAAAACATATTGTTTTAATTAATGTTTATATATTATATTAAACTATTACAATCACGAAGAGGAGACTTATTTTTTGCATATAATATTATTTATAAATGTATTAAATTATGATGAACATTTAAAAGACAAAAGTTGCACGCAAAAATTTAGTCAATAATTTCGTTATTAAATTTCTGAAAATTAAAACATTAGATTAAAGTGATGCCGAAACCAAACTAGGTTTGTCTCACTCTCTCATATCATGGTTTCCTTCTGTCTCCTTTTTTGCTCTTCAATAACTTCGGCATCACCTTAAGCGAGATTGAATGAAATATCATTATTTAACTTTCCTAAACTAAAGTTTGCAATTTTTAAAGGAGTGTTTCTATTTGGGATCAAATGTTTTATTCAGACAGAAACACATACCTGTACTTTTCTATTATCTTCAAATTGCACTGTCTATTATTTGAACAATAATACCAAATATATAATCATCAATATACGCAGACATAAAAAGAGAGTTAAAAATAAGTAGTTTACATTTTATTAACAATTAATTGCAACGCACAGAAAATTATTTTTTTCCAAGCAATTTTTTTGATAACATTGTATGCTAGAAGACCCCGAAATTTAATAATCACAATTCTTTGGTATAATTTACTGAATTGTTTTATTCAAAGACACATTTTGTTATGAAAAATTCGGAATTTTAAGATTAATTTTAGCCTATGATAAAATTTCCCAGCAAAACTTTTTTGCAAAATTTGGTAAAAGTGAGGCCAAAATTACTAATATAAATTGAAATTTGTGCTAAATGATTCCGGGAATTTCGAAAAACAAATTTTTATTAGAGCATTTTTGAAACATACAAAACATTTTTATTAAAATATTTGTTTATTAAATTTGTCTCGCAAAAAGTTTGTAGTTAAACAATTATAAGCAAGTTTTTTAAACAAAATTGAAATAACTTTTCTTCTACAATTTTTCATAAATATAAAATACAATAAAATGTCATAATTTTTCATTATGACAAACCTTAAGATTATTAAATTAATTGTACTTGTTCAACTTCCATTCAAGTTCTTCAATCTCACGTTTACGAGTCTGATTTATTTTGGCCAACTTGTCTCGAGATTCCAAAAGCACACTTTTTTCTAACATTAAATTTCGTTCGTGATATTTTTTTTTGCTAAGTTGAGCCTTAAGGTCTTCGCATCTGAATTCAAGATTCGCCATACACTGTTCCAATTTCTTTTTCCCTTCAAGTTGTTGTCTTAAAATGATGTTCTCTGTTTTAAGGGCTGCAGACTGTTCCTTTTCTAATTCAAGAACAGAACAAAGGGAATTGGCCTCGGCCAGCAGAGCTGAGCAGTAGTTTTGTGTACATTTTAAACGCTCAGCCTCAGTGTGGCATCGTGCAAGCTCATTTGCGTACTTCGTTTGCAGTCTTGTGATTGCCGCACAATTTTCGCTCACAAATCTCGGCTTGCTGGCTGGATTCAGAACATAACTGCGAGCAGATTCAAATTTGAAGTAATAAGAGATATATTCAATGTTTTATCGATACTTAATATTTGGAAAAAAAAATATTAAATAGTACAGTAGGGCCTGTGTTAGAGCTATGTCTCAGGACTGTGACTCTAACGCAGGTCGATGTTACAATTTTTATTATTATAATAAATGTTTATTCCTAGTTACTCGAAATGTAAACCTGTATTCGGATATACACAAATTTTAAATTTTCTATTTATATTAAACGATTTGCCAATAAGGTTCTTACGCAGGTGGCTTTAATACAAGTCCTACTGAATTAAATTATAAGATTATAAATATTTTTGTAAAATATTTATTTAAAATTAATTATATAAAATAACAAAAAAAAAAAAACAATTTATTTTATTAAGAGTTCAGGAAGTAATTTAATAAATCGAGTGACGTTACTTTTACATCAAACTGATGATAAGATAAATATATCTTAGTGTTATGAAAGCACACAAAAATATGATTAAAATTTAAAATTTAAATATTGTTCTACTTAAATTAAATTTAAAAAAGTCCATACAAATTTAATTTTCTTTTGCAAAGCTTTATAAAAAAAGTAATTTTACCTTATATCTAGATTACCCCTATTAACGAATTTTTTTATTGATTCCATTGGATTTTGGTATGCGGCCCTGCGGCTCATCTTCTATGCAGGATTGGTGTGACCTTCAGTGATTTTTTATTCATTGAAGGATTTGGAGGTTTGATCTTATTTTTTTAATTTAACAAAGTTGTGCTCGCTAATTTCCAAGGAAATTTCTACTAGATCTTTTAACGATTTTTTCCGTTAAATTTGAAGAAAAGTCAAAGGTCAAGCAACATTAATATTAATGATAGACTCAAGAACTTCTATTTGAACAAGCAAATATATG
>JABFPM010001987.1:0-18058 GCA_022817325.1 Idris sp. 1 HC-2018
TATTTTTTTAATTAAATAACATTTAATTCAAATATATTTAACAACAAATATTTTAAATTTGAACGTGACATCACAATTTTTTAGACCCCCTCCTCCTCCTTATCAGATCTTGTGATCTTCTTTTAAAAAAAACCTTTAATTTTTTGATTAAATTTGACTCTTAGATATTGTAAGTTAAATTTGATCTTAAAATATGGAATTGTGCTAAAAGTATATTATTATTATTATTATAATATAATTTTAAACAAATAAATTATTAAAATATAATATTTAAAAAAAGAAATACCGACAAGTGCTTGTCAAATAGACTTTGTTTATTTTTTCTTTCTGGGAAGATCAATCATGCAACTTTATCTCGCATCAGATAAAAGTTTTTTATTTCAATAAAATTGTTTCAGACACTAACATAATTTAAAATAATATGTTTATTATTATAAAATTAATGTAGAATTTAAAATTTGTTTCTACTAGTTTAATGATTATCAAAGCTTTTTTCATTAGCAATTATTTTTTTCGAAACACTATATTCATGTGTTACGCTTTAAATCCTGATTTTGAAAAAAGTAAAGCGTTTGGTCTTAGTCATAATATATCAGAGTCGTAATTGTGATGGGAATTCTATAAGATCGCTTTTTCTCAAGACTGCTCAATTATTCAAAATTATACAATTTTTCAAACAAATAAATATAATTCAAAACATAATATGTTTATTAACTTAAAAAACGTACAAAGACTTATTTATTTAAAATTCATATTTAGACAAGAAAAGTAAAGGAACTGTAAAGGAATACATTTTAGAATCTTAGTGATTCTTTTTCTGGGTTACAACTCGCTGCAGTTTAAGATAGATAACCATTAGACGTGACTTTTTGTTTGTTAAAAAACTACCGATTACTCTGTAGTATTTATAGAAAAAAGAAGTTAAAATTTATCAATCCAAATGATCGTTGCGGGCCGCATGACGCACTGACATGTTTTCTGTGATGTACACAAGTTTTTTATATTATATGATACTAATTTTGTTGAATAAAAAAAAGAAAAAAAACACAAAAATATGCATTACCGTGTATATATATATTTATATATATATATCAATAAACTTTTTTTCATTAGTTATTTGTAATCAAATAAATATATATATTACAAAAATTATTGATCATCAGTAAATAATACAATTATTTAGTATATCGTATTAATGATTGTTATGTTTATAATTAGCTATAAACTATTATTACAATATATTACCATTATTATTTACTATCATCTCATTATTATTACTGCTTTGTGGTCAATACCCTACATCGTTTATTTTATATTCACGATTTTTAATGCACGTAAGTTTATTATTTTTTTAATTTTACACGAAAAAACTCAAACACTATTCGAGTTTTTTCGTGTAAATATAAGTTTTTTTTTTATTTTTATTTTATTCAATTTTTAAGACGTTGCGCAGAGAGCAAAGAGAGATGCGTAAAATAATGGATAACGTGTGAAAGATTGAATGTGCAAATGTGAGAGAGCTTGGAGTGAATGAGAGTAACGAAGATAAGGTGATGGAAAAAGAAGACAAAGGTAATGAGAAAGTGCGCATAATTTTTGTAAAAGTCAAATACTGATTGAAAGAAGCATTGTTTGTAACCGTATCTTGAGAACATACAATAAATAATATTATATACATACAAAGAGAGACAACAAATTAACATCCAATAAACAGCATCTCTGATAAAACATTATTATAATAGGTATATATCATTGATAATTTAAACTTTATTATTGATGGTATTTTGTCATTGATTGTGGAGGAAATGTTTTTATCATTATTAGTATATTATATTAGACAAACACTAACATAAATTTATTGTAAAGCGTTTACATTTGTGGTGACATGGAAACAAACTAATTAAGTCATCTTCAGTTAGTTTTATTTAAAAGTTAGGAAACTTCAGCTTTTGATTCTTGTTATGTTATACATTTATTGCATTCAATATAATTTAAATCTGTAACAAAATATGTCAAATAAAAATAGATCTTTATAAATTTGAAATTTAAATATTGATATTTAACTGAACTTTTGCTTGTCACTGCAGATAAATTACATTTATATATGTACTCTAAAACAAGACGTCCCGTGTGTTCAAACCAAATGTAAAAAAAATAGTAACATGGTTTGCCAGTAACTTTCCTACATACTTTCTATGCGTCAATCATTGTAAGCGACTCCTTTTTGACGAAAGTAAAGAAATATTTCATGGATAAGACTTTAACCATTAAATAAAAACAAAGCAAGCACAAATAGAAGAGGTGAAAAAGCACAAAAAATAATTTTGTCAAGTTTCTAATCAATGTTTTGTTTAATGATGTGACTTTTCACAGTGCGCATCTTTTTATACAATAACTTGTGTGCATATGTTTGTCAATTTCTGTTAAGAAATAGACGTTCTTAAATCATTGTGCTTCAGTAGATATATGCTAATACTAATTGTTTTTTTGATTTAAGCAAAAGAATAATGTAGTATTTGGATATAATCAATTTACATCACAAAAATGTTTAATAAAATTCTCTTTCTTTATATTTCAAAGTGTAATATTTTACAAACTTATTACTGAATAACAATTTTTCTCAAGATTATTACCTAATTAAGGAACTTTTAACCTGGGAGTGTTCGCTCCCACACGTTTTCAGTTTTTTCGATTATTTTTCTTATGGGTTCAAATTTTTCTAAATCCACTTTTTCAACCAGAAACTTAGGCAGCAAATTTTTTGACAAATTCAAGTGAAATAGTGATTATCTAAGTTTTTTTAATTAATATAATATTATTTTATTTATTGTAAAACGTTTTTTCATATCAACATTCATTTAATAATCATTAAATAGTTACATTAAATAGAGTATTACTTTGAAATGCAACCACTGCCGGGTTAAAAAAATACACTTATAACAAGAAAGATTTTCATTTACCTTTGTCCTAAATTTTATTTGATAGGGCAAATTGTTTATTTAATTCTGTATTTTATTATGAATTGTTTGATAATATTATTCAGCGCAATAAAATAATCTTAAATAACGTTTTTCATAATCAACAAAATTGTTTAAATGAGAGCAAATAGAGAGAAAGAGAAATAAATTAAATAAATATGCAATGTCAATATATTTTGCAATAATTAGACACGTGAGACGGTGCGTTTTATCGACGTTTTTAAAATAATAGTCAAGTGCGTAATCAGTTAACTGGAAATTTAAATTTTTCAAAGCTTAATTGTACGATATTATAAAGTACAGTTGGATTATGAGATGGCCGTGATTTGTAACTTTTTATGCCTTTTACATTTGAAATACAATTTTCTAAAATTTAAATGGCCAAAGACATTTTCGGATTTTTTGCTGCCAATACATTGTCTATGATTATTAACAGCTAAGTGCTAATTCTTAGAGGAAAAAGATATGGAAAAAAAAGTATAATGAAAAAATAAATATAATAAAAAAGAAGGAAAACAGGAAAACCATTTTTGTGTCTTCGGTGCGAATTGATGTTCCTTATTTGAAAAAAAATGTAGGATTTGTTACAATTTACAGTTTTCGCAGCTATGGTATTGTTATGTATTGTATATTGTTTTTACCTGTTGTCATGAAAAACACGCTTTATAAAGTTGAACGTTTCTCTTTTTCATTTTTGTTTTTATTTCTTCAACAAATTTTATACTATTTTTATATAAATATAAATGTAATTTCTAATCAAAACAAAAAAGTTCATAATAAATTTGTGTAAGAAATAATTTATAATAAATAAAAGATTTTCTTTTATGATTTGCAATTACTTTTACATTTAATGGGTGTATCAACTGAGAAGAAATCGTAATTTGTTGGAGAATATTTGATCAAATTCAAATCTGGCAATGATGTCTCATGTGTGCTTAAGTGTGGACGAATGTATGCGCAAAATAATGCGATTTTCATAATATTGAAATCATCTGAGTCTGAAAAAGACTGCAATAATAAATAAATCCATATATAAAAAAGTATTTTTCAGTTTTTTTATTGTATTTATAATTTCCCTGATATTTGTCTTGTCTGACTAATTACATATAAATTGTAACTATTTTTTACAATATTTATTTAATTATCACATTTTAGATAAGAAGAATTTCATATGAGCAATTCTTTAGATATTTTTTTTTGAGCAGTAAAAAAAATTGAAAATTTCCTGGTTGAAGGGACATCTTTGGGGTCATTTTTTCTTGTTTTTTACGCTCTAAAATAGACAAAAAATAGTGATGCCCTTAGAAATGTTAAGGGCGACTCCCTTAAATATACTATCAAAAGCAATTTTATATACAATTCCATTGTAACAATAAAAAATCAAAATTTTGGAACTCATGGCACACCTTCAAAACTATTTTTTCCTTGTTCCTTGGCCTATCAAACGTACACAAAATGGGCCCAACGAAAATTTAAAGGGTGACACCTTTAAATTTGCTAATTAAATAAGTAAAAAAATCGCCAAAATAAAAATATCTGTAAAATTGCTCAAAACGAATTTATTAAAATAAGATGTTAGCGATTTTTCGCATTTTTATTCACGATATGCGATTTTTTTTAAAGCGATTTTATTTTAATTACATTTTAAGATGTTTTGAGGAATTTGTATTTGTTTTTCTTAGATAACTGAATTTGTAAAGCATTCGAAATCAACATATGAAAAACTCATTATTTACATGAGAGTTTTATTTTGTGGTTTGATAACTGTCAGAATTTTTGAAACACTCTTCAGAGTATTCAGAGTATCACTATTATTTATCTCGACCTATGAAATGTCTAGCTAGATAAACACGTGAATTTGATCCGTACCTATTTTTTAAGTTTATCAAAAAAAGTTAGCAAAATGAGTTCAGATGAAGGTATTTGCGCTTGTAGCCTAAAATGACCACAATACGTTATAAAATTGATCCTAAATTATAAGATCATTGTAGATTATTCTTAAGATCCCATTGAACCAAACGCAGATATCCATATATTGGTCAAATCTAGAGCTATATTAAGATTGCAATATAAAGATTAATTTAGTTTGCTGAGTCTGTGGAGCTAGATTTGATTGAATTTCGACTTAATCATCGTCATTTCCATAGGTCAAGAAATTGTGCTCAATTTGGAACTTAAAATGTGTGTACCTGGGTTGTATGCGGAGAAAATCTGGACTTTAGATTTACCCCAGTCTAGATCAAATCTGGAGTTACCTTCTCCGATGTACACAAAGGCTCAAATTAAGTTTTGTTTATATGACTTTACCCTCAAAGAGTGTTAAAGCCGTGATGGTTAAATTCGAGTTATCAATATTGACTTTGCAACAGATATCAAGTTCGATTCCTAGTATTGCAAATTTTTGCTTGATTTAAAAATACGTCAAGGTCCTGGAGATAAATTTGACCAAAAATGGAGATTTGTATAAAGACATTTGAAATGGGTCTAGAAAATCAGTCTGGAATGGGAATTAAAAATGTCATAATCGAGCATAAAGATTGTAGAGCCATACTAGATCCAGATTTAATCAATTTGGTTCAATGGGATGGTTCATTTTTGGAAATGAGAGGTTCAACGTAAGAAAGAAAAATTTCAACCATTCCTGGTGTCATTCTTAAACAATTAAAATATTTCTCTGTATCTGTTAACCTCATTTTTTCAATTAATTTTTCATAAACACTTTGTTCAAATCGCAACTGAAAAATTGGTTTAACTTCCCATCTTCGTACTTTCATCTCTTTAATTACAGTTTGTTTTAAATAATCTAATAATTTACACTGTCTTTCGTAAAAAACTTGCCGATACCATTCTTCATAGTCATAGTCTTCGAAAAAATCTCCAATATTTAAACAATTGTTTAGTACAAATCGTGTTTGATTAATTCTAAAGCTTGTTATAGGTTTAATTAATGTAAACTTGTAAATAATAAAATGTTTGTAAATTATCTTTTGTACACAAATAATACAAACAAAATACTATCGTAAAGTGATATAAAAAATCGCATATTGCGAATAAAAACGCGAAAAATTGCTCAACTTTTATTTTAATAAATTCACCTTCATATATAGTCACCCTTTCAATTTTTATTGGGCCTAATTTTTTTGTACGATTGATAGGCCAAGGAACAAGGAAAAAATAGTTTTGAAGGTGTGCTCTGAGTTCCAAAATGTCGATTTTTTTATTGCTGCAATGAAATTGCATATAAAATTGCTTTTGTTATAAGGGCACCACTATTTTTTGCGTATTTTAGAGGCCCAAAAAACCAGAAAAAAATGGTCCCAAAGGTGTCCCCTCAGCCAGAAAATTTTCCATTTTTTACGACTGAAAGGAAAATATCTTTAGAATTACTCATATATCTACCTAAATTATAATAATTATTATATAATTTTTACTAGTTAATCAAAAGTTTTCAAAATATAAAATTTCATACAAATATATATAATTTCAGTTAGATAAAATGCTACCAAATTTGAGCCCAATGAAAATTTAAAGGGTGACACCTTTAAAATGACTAATTATTATAAATAAAAATACCGTTAAAAGGAGTTTATACTAATTAACCATTTTTAAGGTATCACCCTTTAAATTTCTATTAAGCCCAAATTTGTTATGTACTTAAGAAGCCAAAAAACAAGGAAAATATAACTTTAAAAGTGTGCCTTGAGTTCTTTAAATTTTGATTTTTTGAAATCATAAGTAAAATTGCTTTTAACAGCATATCAAAAAGGAGTCACCCTCAAAATTTATAAGGGCCCCAGCATTTTGGTTCCTGTTCTGGAGTATTGGCGATTTAATACGCATGAATCACGTTTTTTTAATTTAGCGTATTTAATCCATTGAAATTATTTGAAAGAGACCTTTTTTATTTGTGAAAACGCGCCATTAATATCAAAAAATATATTCCAACAAATTTTGAAATAATACGTTTTCGCTAATTTTCATGTTTGATTATTCTATATATTTAAATTTATCAATGTACGTTCATTAATTGTTGTTCTCAAAAAAGTAAACATTTTAATAAAGTGAAAACTCACCAATAAACTTAGATGCTAGGTTGGACTAGGCATTAATTTCCCTAAATGTACAACATTATAAATTTTCAACCCTCTATGAGGTATAAATAAACAGTATATTTAATTTTATTTTATGTATATTGGCATTTTAATTCCTTTTTCCATATTCGTCTTAGATAAATATTTTATAGGTTAAGGTTTTCACTTCGAAATAATGTTTACTTCATTAATAAATTAGTGACGCGGTTTCACAAAATTAAAAGTCTCTAGAAAAGCCTCTTTCAAATATTTTCAATATATTGAGATTGATTGAAAATCTAATAAGCAAAATCAAAAAAACATGATTCAACTGTTGCGCTGCTGAATGAGCCCGAATACGAACCGAAATGCAGGGGCACCACTCACTTTTGCGTATTTTAGGAGTCCAAAAATCAGAAAAAATGTGTCCCGCTCGCCAGAAATTTTTCGATTTATTTACGGATAAAAGAAAATTTTAATTTATAGTTCCCCTTTAAAATTGTATGGATCACTTCTTCAAATATGCTATTTAGAGCAATTTTTCAGAAAATTACATAGTAACGGTTAAAAAGATCAAAAATTTGAAACTTGAAGCACACCTTTAAGACTATGACACTCGAAAACATGCAATTGAATAACATATTTTTTAGTGATTTTACTGGATTTTAATATTTTTATTCATTTGCATGTTATCTCGCTTTTATCCTCCATTTTGTATAAATTCCCACATTTTATAATGCATAACAATTGAACAAAAGTTTAAGACAACCTGAAAATTAATGAAATACTTTTCAATGTTATTTTGAAATAACATTGTCACTTTTGCAAATAATTTCGTACCTGAAAAAATGTATCTTCAAAATACTTTTCTCCAAAAGGATGTTTGTTTCGTTCAAAATCTTAATGAGCAATTCTACAAATATTTACCTTTTAGCCGTAAAAACTTCGAGAAATTTCTGACTAAGGGACACCTTTGAAAGCAATTCTGTCTATTTTTGGTCTGTAAAATGTGCAAAAAGGTGGCCATGTGCTAAGGTGGCCTCTTATAAATGTTAAGGGTGACACTTTTAAATATGCTATAAAAAGCAATTTTACATACAATTTCACAGTAGCATAAAAATAATTAAATTTTAAAACTCTAGGTACATTTTCCAGACTATATTTTTCTTATTCCTTAGCTTCTCAAAAGTACATACAAAATTTTGCCCAATAAAAAATCGAAGGATGAACGCTTCAAAATTGCTAATTAATATACAGGTGAAAATATTTTTCAGTTTTTTTCTAACTTCACAAATCTTTTTATTGAACATAAACTAATGCTTTCCAAATTTTGTTGGATAGTTGTACATAATTATTTGTCTTTCTAAAAACTACTCGATCTTCTAATGCGTGTAATATTTTATTTTATTGTTTTAAATTCTTAGTATAATTTCTCCCGAACTTTTCCAATTAATGTAATATATGCAGCTAGCTTCTCACTTTCTTCAATCAGAAATGTTTAAAGACAAAATGTTAAAACAAAAATTAAGGTAAATTGTAGTAAAAAATACACAGAAGAACCTTTGCAAAATCAAATTAATTTCATTTAATGTTATCACACATATTTATATTACAATTTATCATGCAAACCTTAAATATTATTCAGTATTTTATCAATTTTGTTCTCATAAAATCAATTATCAGCAATCAAATAGAAAAAAAATTATTAAAATTTAATATTGGCACTTGCAACGTAGTTAATATACTTGACTTTGTTATGCAATATTATGAATATGCTTAATTTTTTATCTATTGATTCAATAATAATTTAAAAGCGGAATTGGTCACTTGTTGATTATCGCTTTGGATATCATTTTATATTCATAAGAAATTTAAGACTTGCTAGTTTTACTATGTTTATATGAATTTACAGATTTTACGATATAAATTGATCATAAAAATTGTCAACTGTAATTCAACGTCTCTGCTTTCTAAATGCATAGTTCTCCAAAAAATAGTCTTATTCAAAATTAACTCTTGGCGTTATATACTTTTGAATAATTTAATTCTGTTGTGGTGGATCAGGATTCTGATTTTGATTCATTTCACGCACTATTGTTTCTATGATTTCCGGATTTGAATTTTGCACTGTTTGAACCAATCTTTGACCTCTGAAATCAAATTAATTTGTACTTATTTTATTCCAATTATTCTAACTGTTATATAGTTCTAAATACTTACGCTTCAAAAATAGCATCTATTCTACCGTCCTGCGCATTATCGCCTGTCATGTAATTTCTCATTAAATTCTGCATAGCAGGTTCATTCAACATCTGCTGAGCTATGTTAACAAGAGTTGGATTACTCATTAGTGACATAATGTCCATAGCCAGCATGCCTCGTCCTCCACCAGTGCCACACTGAGCCAATTGTTCTTCCGCTAATTGTAAATTGCTCTTATAACTTTCATTATCTGGTTCCATTTCAAGGGCTTTTTTATAAGCATCTCTTGCTTCCGTATGCTTGTTTAAACTTGAAAAAGCTAAACCTAATCTACCGTAGGCTTTATTATAAGAAGGATCGATTTTTAAAGCTGTATGGGAATCTTGTATTGCTAGAAGATGATTTCCAAGTTTACTGTATACAGCAGCTCGATTTCCATAGTAAACTGCATTACGACCGTCCAATTCAATTGCTCTAAAATGAAACATTACAATTAATAAATACAATTTTTATTTCAATTAAGCTAATAAATTAAATCAAATTTTGAATTTTAAAATTTAATATATTTTAAAAAATATTTAGAATTCTATTTCGTATTTATACTGTGTGCAAATTTTAATTCAATTAAATTTTGCTAATTAACAGACAAGATGTTTCATTAAAATTATGTTTTTTATTTTGAAGACGTTTCGATTAAATAAATTGTCATCAGTTCTATAGATTAATTATAAATATTAACCCTAATTAGAAATAAATTAGAAATAAAACTTCATACAAGTTTTTTTTTCTAATAAAAGTACTCTCTGAATTAATATCTTTTATTTATTTTCTTTTTACAAAATGAAATCAATATTATAGTATTTATTAAACAAATTTCCAAGTTTACCCCAAAAATCATTGTAAATTTTTGTCTTTTTAACGAACGTACATTCGCTGTCCTCATTTAATATTTTCGACATTTAATAAGTCAACACAAATTAAGTAAAAATAAATTTGAAAAAAATGTAAAGACAAAATTTACCGAATGTTTATTACTATTTTAAATGAATAAAAATGAATCCAAAATATGTGTTCGATAATATAAAATTCATACTTGGTATAATTTCCTAATGCTTCTTGATATTTTTCCAACTTCATCAGCTGATTTCCCTCATTTTTAAGAGCCTCGGCTTTTGCTTTGGCTTCCGAACTAGCCTCAGGAGGAAGCGACGAAGACGTTGTTGTTGACGAAGTACTTGACTTGTTACTGACATCAACTGCTTTGTATAACTCTAACAGATCTATGTTAGCCGGAGCATCGGATGCTTGCACACTGTAAGCACTTTCGAGACACTGAATTGCAACTTCTAAACTTTCCCTGGAATCTGGTGTTATATTTCCATCGTCTAGTTGTTTTGTTAAGAATTGGATAATCGATGCAACCAAATTTTTGACAGACATTTTTTTCTGTAAAAAATCGATACTTATAAAGAAACAGTAAAATAGAGGTTACTAATAAAGTGCGATGCAAATTTTACATTGTCATATTATAACTGCTCATACAGCAATTATGAAAAAAGTTAATTACTTATTCTTTCTATATTTATAAACTAACAAACATTTCTTAGCTTAAATAACACTTAAATAATATATACTATATTTATTTATATTACTTATTTCAAATTAATAAATATATTCAAAGTGATGTTTATTAACAATAAAAAAAGAGTGACTCATTTTGTGCAATATATTTATTATTACTTTTTTTTAATTAAATAATGTACTTATTGCGAACTTTGCTAATTTTAGTGAAATAAACTATAAGTTTTTTTTTTAAAAAGAGAAAATTTTGTTTTAAAATTACTTGAAAAATGTAATAAGGTTATGTTTTCTTATGACAAAAACGATTTCAGACTTAAATAAATCATTTTTACGGATTATATTTTAAAATAAAACTCACTGTTAATTTAAGAATGTAACAGGTATACTTTTGAAGGTTTTAGATTAGAAATATTGAACAAACAACAGTTTGTCATAAACGTATATCAACGTGGATAAATTACAGCAGCTGGCTGCGGCGGGCAGCCATGACACGAACTACGATGCATTATTTGGGTAAAATTGTAATGGCGCTGGCATCAAAAATAATTTAGCGGAAATTATAAAAATACAATGTGTCATGTGTATGATGTTATTATAAAAAGTACAATTTAACCGCATACGTATAACAATTTATGCACATAATTTATTTTTATTTAAATAATGAAAAGAAAAATACAAGTTTAAAAACATTTAATTAAATGTGTACAATATTTGTTGTTAAATTTATACATCAGCAATTTAAATATAGCTGATGGCATTATTCTTTCTTTTTTGTATGAATAAACAAATGATGAAAGTTTGAGCAAAGTAGAATGGCCTTAATGCTTACATCTAAAAAAGTTTAATAAATAATAAACGGTTTAGAATTAAATATTTATTGCAAGAATTATCACCTCAATATTCTTTGCATTCAAGTACAAAATTCATTCGATATGAACATTTAATAATTTATTATATTATATTATATTATAATAATAAAAAAGCTTTAAGTCATTTGATATAAAAATGTTTTTATTTCAATCTTGATATAAAAGTAACTTTACATTACACTTACAACAGTAGCACTAATTGCTTTCAGTTTGCTTCACAAACTTGTCAGAAAAATACGGCGAAAGACTTGTCTTGAAACAGATGAGCACAGATTTACGAAATCGTGTATACAGAAGTATTGTTTTTGTTCTGTTTGTATTTTTGTATTTTATTTTATTTATATGTATAGAATGTTTCTGTATAAATATGAATTACCTCCGGGAACTCAGATCTACTGGATTCAAATATATATTTTAATCATTAGTGTACTATTAACTTTTAATCGTAGTTGTAAATAACCCTTAATATTATATTTTTTTTAATTTAGTCAGTTGTTATAAAATTATAATTAGAAAGTAAAGAAAAAAATTAATTTATACCAAAATATGAATTTTATAACAGAAACATGTAAATGTATTGATTTATACTAAGTTTTTCAAGTATAATATCAGGGAATGAAAATTTTTAATAGTCATATTTTTATTAAGAAAATTTAATAGTCAATTTAAGGCTTATTACTAAAGAATAATAGCTAAAGAAGCTAGAAAAAAATGTATAGACATATAAAAAAGAAAAAAAAAGAAAGTATTAGAATACAATAATTGAGATGAACATTATATACAAGGTACAGTGGTGAAGGCCAAATTCAGTCGTCCCTATAAACGAAATAAAAAATAATCTCTCGTGTAATTAAACAACTTCTCCTAAAGTCAAATATGCTTAAACAAATAAATCGTCAATTTTCTACGATAAGGTTTTTGTGATTTTTAAGACAATACTGTCTTGAAATGCAAAATTTAACTCAGCAAACCGCAATTGCTGAGATTGTTTTTAATTATAACATCTGTGACGGCGTCGAAAACAAATTGTATGTTACTTGTGTCAGTGGCACATGTGAGATGTGTGTAGATTTGCTTTTGATCTTTTCTCTTATTTAAATTTTCAAATTTCATTTGGATATAGGATACACAATCTTCAAACGTGTTCGGCCCTTTGTACTCGGGGAAACAAAAGCTTAATGGACTACGTGCGATTTTTTCTTCAAACAGATCCTTTTTGTTGAGAAACAGTATAATAGATGTTTCAACAAACCACTTGCTATTACATATAGAGTCAAACAACTTTAGGGATTCTATCATTCGATTCATTTCCTCGTCTTCAGCTAGCACTAAATCGTAACCACTCAGAGCCACGCAAAAAATAATGGCTGTTACACCCTCGAAACAGTGGATCCACTTTTTGCGTTCTGAACGTTGACCACCAACATCGAACATTCTGAAAAAGGAGAACAAAACATTAATTATTTTATAATTAAACATTCAAGGAAATGTTTTTTATTTATTATTATTTATGTCTTTAAGATAAATTTCAAAATGTATAATGTAACTTTTATTTACACATTTTGAAAAATCTTATAATTAGTACTTCATAGTACGTGTATACACATATAAACTAAGTTTGTCTTTGTTGCTCTTGAAATATAGTAATGGGAAACTGCTAACAATAGATAATTATGGTAACTTCTAGAATACGGGTAATTAAAGAGTCTTTACAATGATTTCGAGTGTATTTTAAATCTGCGCTCATGAATATTTATTAGTAATTTTTAAAATTGTATGTTTATTTGTAGATTTATTACGAATTTTGACAAGTTAAAAAAATATTTTTAGTTTTAGTAATTAAAGTAAAAATCATATTTATGATTGCAAAAATATTATAACTAAAACAAATATGTATCCCTAATTTTATTTTATGACAAAAGTAAAATATTATACAAAATGTATAAATAAAATGGATTTAAAATGTGTCTATAGGCATAAATACACTGGAAGCAAAGTATTTTTTGAGAGATGCAATGCAATATTATCTGCTAAATTAAATTAAATAAAGCAAACTTATTAAAGTGCATTCAGCAATGCAAAAGTATTTTTTGATTCAAAGTATTTTACTGGTTTTTATAATTCTGAAATTCAGTTTTTTCCCTCGATTTTCAATAGTCAATAAACCAATAATTTGGATTATTTATTCAATTTCAAAAAATTTTCAATTTTCATAAAAAATCGTAATTTGTTTTTTAAGAAAAATACTACTTTAGGTTGATAAGTTTTTATTAAACTTCACGTTCTGACGATAACATTTCTGATAATTAATAATAATGTCTGACAATTGGTAATAACGGTGCAAATTGATTGATTATCAAAACATAACTTTAATTTTGCGAGTATATTTTTTCAAATTCAATTTAAAACAATTAATCTCATTAAATTTTAATTTAACTATGGGAAATTGTATTTTAACTACTAAACTACTTTAAACTTTTGAAAGTAGGTCTCTTCATTTGGGATACTGTAAGGGGGTACCAATCAAAAGATTAGTATACAATTTTGAGAAACAGAATTACTTAACCAGTTCTGTTATTAAATTAAACTTTTTTTAAATTTACCAATCAAATTTGTCTGATATTTTTGAAATAATAAAAAAAACTAACTTGAAATGGAGCCCTTTGAACGAAAAGTGTGTTTCTACAATTCCAGTTGTTTTGATACGCGTCCTAAGAACGTCCTGTTGTGTCGGAACATAATTAGACTGAGCAATGCGATCTAAAGCGTTGAGGTAATAAGCTGCAGAATCATTGAGCTGATATTCCCGGCTGCGTGTAAAACAGAGTTGCACACCAGCATCCTGCCATAATCTCTTCATTATTTGCACCAAGTCGCTATTTAATTCACCCTCTTCAGTCGCTGATGCCAATGTGAAAAAGTGTCTCGCTAAGTCCTGCAAATAAAATATTTTGTTACGATACTTGACCGACATAAAACCAATTCTTACGGAGAATTTCAAAATCAAAACTTTGAGAAAGTAGAAAAGTATCCTTTTTAAATTTTTTATAATCCTCAAATTTAATTATACTAATTTGCAATCCTGAGAAGATTTCGAACAGAAGAAATTACCGCTTTGTTTGGATCCGCGAAGTTGATTCTGAGATTGCCCATTGCCTTGATAATCGTCATGAGACTTTGTATCATATTGCTGTACACGACCGGCTTGTATTGCTCACATTCTTCTTTGCTGTATCCCGTTTCATGAATTATTTTCATCTGTTTAACGATCGTTGATTTTCCTGATTCTCCGGCACCTGAAATTATATTTCAATTTGAATTACAATTCAAATTTATCAAAGTTGAACCAGTTCAGGAGTATCTAGATTAAGCATTCAATTAATCGAGCAATAAATTTTGACCTTGTTTTTTTTTTTGCAAATCCATGACATAATATTTCAACTGATTTTTGAGACAGAAACAATGCAAGCTGCTCTGACTCATAGATGTAATTATACTCATGTTAACTTACTTTATCTAAAATTACGTAAAATGTCAACAATGAGTTTCATTCATTCAATCAAATTATTAAAAGATTCAATTATATACATTTTTCGTCTACACTTTTTTCGTTTTTAAGGTATTTCTAAGAGTACATATAGTTAGTCATTTTGTTTTGCGTAAATCTACTTTAATATCAGAAATTAATGAAAATTCTGAATCACCAATCTGTGCGGAAAAGTGGTATCTGACGAATGATGCATGGTGATTCAATCAGCGAAATATATTCAAGATTTCAAGTTTTATAACAAAAATAATAATAACAATAATTTTAAGAAGAAACGCTGCTTCGAAAGAGAACAGAATTCACGCTTAATTAATGACGGTCCTGTTAATCATGGTGATTTAACGTGAATTATCATTAATTAAGGAGTTATAAAAAAAGCGCAATTGATTATTTGTAACGAGTTTACAATTATTTTTAAAAATTTTATTAAAATTAACTGATGTTTGTAAATATATTATTATTACATTTTCTAAAATAATTGACTTGATAGATATACTAAATGCCTATTTTTAAAAATTTTGAAATCTCAGAGTTGTAATGTTAATACGTAGTTTAGCATCATTAATATTACATTTAAACCTAGTTTTACAAGAAAACAATTTATACAAGCTGACAATAATAGTAACAGTGTGTGAAATTTTTTATTTGTAAATAATTGAAATTTTAAAACAAAATTTGTGATATAAATTTCAAAATATATTTTAATAAATATAGTAGTTACAAAAATGTTAAATTATTTATCAACAAAAAAGAAATGTTGTCCATAAATTGAGACAAAAGCCCGAGCATTATCAACATTATAACAAAGTTTGCAGAAAACAATTGATTGCAAGCCCACTTTTTAATGTTTAACAATCGATATGTGGATGAATAATATATTATTTGCAGAATGAGTTGAGTAGAGAAAAAAAGTCACTATTAATAAAGTGACTATAATTATTTAACCTCATTGAAACCTGTAGATGTTTTCTTAAATAAATTTCAGTTAAATAACGCATAGACAAATAAGTTAGAACACTCGTTGCATTGTAACAACAGATTATGGATTCCTACATAGTGTACACACAGTGAACTAAATTTGACATCTTTGAACTCGTTACATTTGGAGCAAATTTTTTCATAAAAGTAAAACATTAAAAAAAATAAAAAAATAAATGTATTCCTTTTTAAATTTAATTGTACTACATTTTCTGCTCCAAAATTGTATTATTAATTTGTATAAAATATTGAATTACATTTTTCTAAAGAGGATAAATTTGGACAAATTAGATTATAGGTTTGAAAACATGAATATACAATTCAACTCGGTGACTCTATCTATCTTTCTCCCCTCGTTGAATCAAGGAACACACAAAGTAACACAAAAAGTAAATCATTTAGTGATAAGAGCGCAAAAAAAATGTTTCTCATTTCTGTTGTAGCAAACAGAACTGACTAGAAAAAGAAGGAAATGAAGAAAAAAAATATGCGACACATACCGAGCAAAAGTAGCTTGACTTCACTGGCGGCGCGTTCCCCGTCCGCACGGAGGTCCTTGTCAATTTTCTTGGACCTCTCGGCCGCCTCCTTCTCGCCGGTGGTGCTGACTGTGCAGCCCATGGCTTTTGGGTCCGCTTAAGACAATTAAAGTTTGAACAAATGTGGCCTGAAAGTGCGCGTCACTGACACTTGTTGCTCTCGTGGGAACCGCCCGCTCTCCGTCAGTTTCGCTCTTTCTCCAAATCCGTTTGCTCGTTGTCGATCACATAACGCAAGAAGGCACGCTGCAGGGGCCGCGCCGTTTCACGCGTCACCACTTTGTTTTTGTTTCACTGTTTGTTGTCGAACAAACGGCTTCGACTGCGTTTGCCGGCCGTTACATTACAAGTTGCCCTGGATGGCGTCCGCGACCGATTTCGGTTTCGAAAAGTGTTCAACTTTCAAACACACGCGCAACAGATACTCAGGCAGGCGCAGTAGTTAGGACGTGTTAGTATGTACAACATATATGTAAATGTAACGTGAAGTCGTGAAGCTCGAAGGGCGACACTGCTACAATTTAAAACTCTTTCAAAGAGACTGCGCGCGCCATCTTACGGATTCAGTCGCGAACATTAAGCGAGTGCCCGCGCTATGTACATAAGTTGAGAACAAATTCGACGTGTATAATACAGTATGGTCCGGTTATAACGAGCTAAAACATTTTGTTCGTTAAATCCGAACTTCGTTATTTGCGAACTTGAGGAAAATCAGTAATTAAACTAGCTAGTTTCAGTCATATATGTATCCAAAACATTTTAAAATTCCAATGAGCTATAAATGTTTATAACTAATTTGATACTTAATTTTATAATATTATATTTTACATTTTAATGACAGATGGCACATTACACACATTTTCAGCTTTCCAATTTTTCCTTATTCCATAAATTCTATATTAGCTGTTTTAGATTTTAAGGTTTTTAATATTATATCTAAATTCATTTATAATATTAATATTAATATTTAAAATAAAAGTTGTATATTTAAACATTTATACATTTATTATAATGTTATTTTTTTGTGTATAAAAACGGATTTTTTAATTGTAATTTTGAAATTAGTTTTTAAGTTCAAATTGTATTTGCCGCTTTTTACCCATAAAGGGTTATTTACATATAGCGTTTTCCATGTAGAGGTTCTGTAGTTCGAGAACGTACCCAGAACTAACTCAGAACCTCAGATTACCAACATAAAAATTACAAAAGTGAAAAACATTAGTGTGAATAGTTTTATTTATTTTTTTTTAATTTAAATCATCTCTAATATTAATGAAACAAATTAAACTAATAA
>JABFPM010001988.1:0-18049 GCA_022817325.1 Idris sp. 1 HC-2018
CCCCGCCCCCGGGGGTGAGGGTGGGGGGTTGTAAGTGGTGTCATTGGATAGGTATTGAAAAAATATTCGACACGTCTATTTTTAGATTTTTGATCCGATGTTTATTTTTGGAGATATTCTTATTTTCAGCTATTTTTACCTATTTCATTATGGTCAATAACTAGGCCATTTTTGGCCAAAACTACTTTTTTAGTAGGTGTATCTTATGTAGAATTTTCTGAGGAATCCGAATCTGCAATAAAAAATGGGGGTTCCCATTTAAGATTTTTAAGTTGCCCCCCGCCCCACCCCTAGAGGGTAGGGGTTGGGGGTCGAGTTTAGTATCATTGGATAGATTTTTTAAAAATATTTGACACGTATTTTTCCTTTTTTCGATCCGATGTGTATTTCTCGAGATATTCGACCGTTCCGGGACTTTTTATTCACCCTGTATATACATTTAAAAGCAAATTTTATTTTAAAAATTCATTACTAGCAGTGAATATTATGAGTGAGTATTTCTATCTCGCTCTGTCATACTGAATCCAAACAAAGTACACACATGGTTTTTAGAACGATATTTACAAATATTCAGTTCAAGTCAGTTAACAAATATTTCTGTTACAACAAAGCACGTTTTATCACGTTGATGTTGTTTATGTGTTTTATTTATTAAATAAATAAAATATATTAATAAATGTCATTTGTTGGTTATTTTATGTATTATATAAAAGAATATAGTACATATTGTTGTGAAGTGAAAAATTATATTTACAATAAAAAATAAAAATTTGATCTACAATGGGACATCGACAGAAACGAGGTTTACATAAACCTTCTCATATTTCCAGATTATCAAAAAGACATGCTCTTCGTCAAAAGTAAGATATATTTTACATTATTTTGAAATCTTGAACACATTGTTTGTTTTTTCATTGTTTGACATTTTTTACATTCTATATTTTATCCAAAACAGTTCATTTTTGATTTATAACATGCGTTTTTTCATACGTACTATTTTTTTGTTACAAAACTTATAAACTATAAATGATAAATGTTTAAATTTTTTTTCATTTTAAATTCATTTGAAATAAAAAGTATCAAACAAATGATTTCTTACTTTTATTCTAATAATTGCTAATACCTGCAAGTTATTTTATTTGATATACTCAGTAAGAATTAAATGTAGTATTTCGAAAAAAAGTAGATTGTATAAAATATACATTATTAAATTTTTTGTTTATAATATAAAAATATGTATTTGATTTAGGTTATTTAAAAGATAATTATTCAATGTATTCAAATGTGAAGTTCATAATAACAATTGGCAGTTATAAATACACTTTTATAAAATTTAAAAGTAGCAGTGTCATTAAATGAAATATGAAAATATTATTATTTCTATTTTTTTCATTATTATACATATACATATTTATTAATCTCAAATACATTCGTTGTATTGATTATCTCTACGCTCACATAAATTATATGTACATTATATCTAATAAATTTTTAATTAACAATATATTTTTAAACGATAACTTTACTTCATTTAAAAAGTCATAGCTTAGGACAACAATAAGGTTTCATTTATGAAATCTTTATCAAATTAATCAATCTTTAAACAAGTGAATCTTTGCAAATCAGAACTTACGTATAATATATATATGAATAGAAAATAAATATAGAATAAATAGTCATCATTCTATTCAAGAATTCAAAAGTATGAAATTATATTGTATTTATATATCTAGAATAATTTTTAAATTTTATTTTATTATTAGTTTTTAATAATTATGAATAATTTATTTTATTTTTGGTTGTCGATAAATTTTTTATTAGTAGTGCAAAATTTTGCATAACTAATTTACATTTTGTGTACAAAATACTAACATTCATAATTTTTTATACCTATATATTGAATGTTTGACGAGTATATGTTCTCATTATCAATTATTCTATAGGTTTTGATGAATATCATTTAACTAGTGGCTAAAAAATCGAATTCACAAAAATAAGGGAAAACTGATTTTTAATTAGATGTCTCAAAAAAGTGACTGCTGTTTTCTTTTAAGTTCAACACAGTTACATTGAAACGGAATGTAATATAATTTGTATTAAATTTTTTTTATTATAATATTATAATTTTTCTATTCTCCTTTTATATCATTGTTGAATATAGTTCAAATACATCTAATTATATTAGTATGCATTTATTTATTTTAATATTTCTACTAATTATTTTTAATATATACAAATCTTTAGAAATTCATATTTTATTGATTACAGTAAAATAATATTCACTCGAATAATTTGTTTCCTAACCATAAATTTAAATTAATAAAAATTTATAATTTAGAATTTTTTAATCTGTAAAAATAATTGATAAAGTTCAATCAAAATCAAATTATTAGATTAAGAATCATTTTTATATATGTCATATAAATTTGAAACATTCATAAATAAATAATTGAAAAATGATTTAGGACGTCTAATTAAAATTAGTTGTATCTAGATAGTAATTTTAATCAGACCACTTTTATATTTGTCGTATAAATATTATTAGTATAATGATATGTATTTGATGAATATGTAATCAAATTTCAAAATGTACTAGTATCTATAATACTGGTTTTCAGGCAGTAAGAAAATTATTTTTAGTACTTTCGGTACTGTGTATGAGTAAACGTAAATTTTAAGGAAAGAAATATATACTTCTAAAAAAATTTGTCTAAAAATTGTATTTTATATTTTTGTAATTTTTTATCATTTGCATTATGACATTATTTCAATTAACGTTAAACAATAGGCTAAAAATATTTTAAACTGTTTGATAATAGAACTTGAAAGAAAAAATGCTCTATTCATATTCAGAAAAATATTCATAGATAATGATGAAAATTGTACATAATTCAGAGTATATTTCATTAAATAAAAAATTTTGTCAATACTATTTCAAATTTAGTTAATATTATCTGTAATAGTCAAGCAACTTTTTTGAGTTCACTTAACTGAATATTTGTGCTCATTAAATTAAATATTCAAAGCTGTATACATTCAAGTAGATAAAACTTTACAGATTCTCTTCAATGCACGATACTTTGATTTTATCTAACCATAAAATACGTTTGCTTTTTTTTGGGGGGGGGGGGAGAGAGAGAGAGAGGAGGTTTCCATTGTTGCTGCAATGCTATCTTAAAGCATGTAAAAATGATTCCAAAAGCGCGGTGAAAGGGGGAGGGGGAGGAGGTTCGATATTCGATAAATTTGTAAACGTATTTCATAAATGATCCTTTACTTTTAATTCATGTTTGTACGCCTCGTGCGCGTTTCTAGTTATATATCTTAAATAGCTACTCCGAATGAAGAACAATGTCATTCATTTAATGATAAATCAAAATAAAATTTAACTTTTCTTAATTATTATCTATTTGTATTTTTACTTTTCTCTTGAACCAATTTTTAATAATATATACCAATACTTTGATTTATTTATTTTTGTTTAAACTATTATTAATTTAATTTATAATTTATAATTTGTACATTCCAAATTGATAATTATATCAATTTATAAAAAAAAATAATTTTGAACATTCAAGTTTTTGTGCACATAGACGTACTATAATGTAGCGTTTGTCTAATAATCGCAGTCCTACCTTAATATCTAATAAAGAAAATATATGATTTGAATAAGTTATTAAAGAAAATTGAACAGTACAACGCTAATCAGTTTTTTGTCTCTATCTTTTTTGAATTTACTTAGGTTAAAAGCATACAAATTAATCTTCAAAAAAATGTTTAATAATTTTGTGCGTCAAGTTTATTTTTTGTAATAACTAAGCACGGATAAGAATTTTCATCTTCTTCAATTCAAATAAGTTATTCTTCTAAGGAATATTTTTGTTTTAAGTTAACATAACAAATATCTTGCATTTATATAAATTAATTAAGGAAGATTAAATTTAGAAAATAAAAAATGATAATTTTTCTAGGACGTCAGGTGATATTTTTTGAATTAGACTTAGACCAAGCCAATTTGACGAAGAAAGTAATTTTGGTCTAATAAAATTAAAATATAAAAATCAAACTGCTTAAATATATTTGTATTTGTCATTAAATAAATATTTTAAAATAGTCGTTTTATGATCCAAAAAGCAATTTGTGTGAAGTTAGCGACCTAAATTCGTCAAAATTGAAAAAAATTAGAGTTCTGAATAGCACTGGAATAGCTGAAGGGATTTAGAGGATTTTAATAAAAAAAATAAATTAAGTCCTGAGGAATGAATGTTCAACAGAACAATTTTTTATGCTAATTTCAATGAATACTACAAATATCTCATTAAAAAATATTTTTTTGACAAATTAAAATAAGTGCTAACCAGAACTCTTAATAAAATTGAATATTTCAGTTTATTTTGAAGAGTCAATTTTATTTCACTGAGTGCCACCTAGAACTAAGCTTAGAAATATTCATTTTAATCCTAAATCTCTACTATTGATATCGATTTTTTTGCGTAGAACTCACTAAATTGTTTTTTAAATTCGAGTGCTATTATTAGTTTTGTTAAAACTTAATTTTTTCAGTCTATTTGACAGAGTAATACCATAGAGTATGTTTTTTTAATGTTTTTTCTATGTTTTAATTCAACTCTGCCTACATTTTCGTCCAAAAAAATTATAAATTAATTTTTTTGTTTTCAATTTTTTTAGTGGAACTCAGCAGAGAACTATAGAACTATTATAGTTCTATACAGCCCTCAATTGGAAAGGGATTTTTTTTCATTTTTAGTTTTACTGTGAAGTTAGCTCCAAAATCGGAAATTGTGAATAATTCGGCTATTTTACCAGAACTATTGTTTATTTTTAGAAAGAACTATAGAACTATTAGAGTGCTATTCAGAACTCTAATTTTTTTTCGATTTTGACGAATTTAGGTCGCTAACTTCACACAAGTCAAAAAGCCTAGCTTATGTCACATTTCATCTTTTTTTTTGAACAATCCGCCTTACTAAATAATAGCATATAATTATTCTTAATTAGGAAAATTTTTTATGCTTTAAAAAGATAACTGTTCTCCCATAAAATAAAATAAACATTTTTCTCCATAAGTGTGAGACAAAATATGGAAGTTGGATTTTTTTACATAAACTTGTTTATTATCTAAAAATGGATGAAAATCATATATTTTCTTTAACCTACGTTGTAACTCACATTTCTTAATATATTACAGAAGATTTCAGAAAAACAAAGAGAAATTGCAATCGGAAAACAATTCGAAGCAGGAAAATAAATGCGAAAAAGGATCAGTATCTTTTAATAATGCAGAATTCAATGAAAAAAATAATTCATATACAATAGAAAAAGAAATAATTGAATACATTGAATGTGAAAGTAATGACATGATTGATGAGTATGTTGAGTATGTAATTGAAGAAAATGTAGAGTCCAATATGCCTGATAATTTTATTACGGAAAACGCATGCAGTGAACAAATCAAGGCCTCTGAAAATTTAACCAATCATGTTTCAGATGTATTCGATATAAATGTAGAAAAATTGAACGAAAATAGTAAAGTAAAATCAAATTATGAGAATAGTAAATCTCCTATAAAGTTAATTACTAAAAAGGAACAGAAAAGAAAAGAAAAGAAAAGGAAAAATAATGAAATTAAAAATATACCTAAAGAACGACGTGTGTTAAATTTGCTGTATTTTTGGAACGAATTTGAAAAAATTCAGTGTGAACATGCAACAACAGCTGAGTGTTCATGTAATGATTTACAACTGGTAAACACTCGCTACTATGGTTTAAAAACTAAATTTTTCTTCAAATGTAAAATGTGTACATTTGAAACCAGTATTTGGTCGGAATCACAAGAAAAATCTGAATTAGATATAAATAACGCATTTGTCGTGGGCAGTATGAAATCTGGATTTCCATATGAACCACTGGAAGAATTTTTTGCTGCAATGAATATTCGTTCAATGAGTAGTACGACTTATAGAAAAATATTGGAAGAGGTAATAGAGAACTTCATTGCAACAGCCAAAGAAACTATGATAGAAGCTGCAGAAGAAAAAAAAAGGCTATTGAAAATGGTGATGTGATAGATGAAATACCGTGGATAATCGTAGTTGCTGATGGCTGTTGGATGAAGAGGTCTTATAAAACTAATTTAAATTCTCTTTCTGGAGTTGGTATCATTGTAGGTTATCGAACTGGAAAAGTTCTATTTGCAGGCGTACGAAATAAATTTTGCTCTGTTTGTTATATGGCAATGAAAAATCAAACTGAACCAAAAAAGCACACATGTTATAAAAATTTTGATGCTAATGCTCCTTCAAGTAAAATGGAAAGTGATGCCATAGCAGAAGGTTTTTGCACTAGTATTGAAACACACGGCCTTATGTATAAAACTTTAATTGGGGACAATAACAGTAATGTACATAATCAGATATTGAAAAACAAGCCTTACGATAAATATGGTATTATTGTCCAAAAAATTGAATGTGTAAATCATTTATTCCGAAATATTTGTACAAAGTTATATGATTTGGCAGATAAAACAGATCCAAACTATCTTCGGAATAAAGAGTTTGTTAATATTCGAAAAATGATTAGAAGTCGAGTTTTAAGTATTAGACATGAAATTGAAAATGCAGCTAAAATGCATCGTCAGTCAAATGGTGTACATTATGAAAAGGCGTTAAAGTTAGAGAAAGATATAATGAATGTGGTTAATCATCAATTTGATCATAAATTTTGCGAGGAATCAAAACTGTTCTGCTCAGAAGAAAAGAAAAATAAAAACGAAGAAAAAAATTGTAATCATATTGAAACATTGAAATTTTATGGTTTATTTGACAAATTGCTGCAACATTTAGAGTACTTGAGTGGATATTCTGATAGCCTTATATTAAATTTTATAAACAATCCTGCTGAATGTGCTAACTCGTCAATTTGTAAGTGTATAGCAGGAAAAAGAGTAAATTTTAGTGCTAGAGGTTCAAATTATGGTAGAATTGCAGCAGCTATTACACAACACAATACTAAGGAGTCATTGCCAAGATATTATGAAGCAAATAACAAAAATGTTCCACAAGTTGTCAAAGATCTTGAAAGAAGGAGACAAAATAAGATTGCTTATAACAATGCGTACCGAGCCATCAACGGTCGAAGGGAAGTATTCGTACCAAATTTAAAAGGAGATAAATTTTACAGTTCAAAATCTGAAGAACCAGATTTTGATGATTTAAAGTTTGAAAGATATCGAGAAATTCTTTTCCAGAATTTAAAAGATAATCAAAACGATCGAGATAATATAGAACGAGATACAAGAGAGCAGTCTTGTTCAAGTCGATGGAAAATTTTAAGGCAAAAAATGTTAACAGCATCTTATTTTGGAAACGTGTGTTGCATGAAAAGGACAACTTTGTGCAACTCATTAGTAAAAAGTATTATATATCCACCTACTGTAGATACTCATGCAATGAGATATGGCCGAGAAAATGAGAAAAAAGCAATTGCTCAATTAGAGCAAGAAAGGAATTTAAAAGTTCAACCTTGTGGTTTGTTTATTGATCAACAATTTTCATTTTTAGGGGCCTCTCCTGATGGCTTGATAGGTGAAGATGGGATAGTAGAAATAAAGTGTCCGAAGATGGCTGAATCATTACATGCAGAGGAAGCTTTAAAGCAAGTTAATGGCTTAAAAAGTATATTTCAAAAAAATTCTGACAGTATGAACAAAAGGCACAAGTATTATTATCAAATTCAGGGTCAGTTGCATATAGCTGATCGTAAGTATTGTCTTTTTATCATATGGACTCCTTTAAGTATGAAAGTTGTTCGTGTCGATAGAGACGATACTTTCTGGGAGAAAAATATGATTACTCGATTGAGTGAATTTTACAACGATTGCATGGTTCCTGAAATTGTTAATAGTCGTGAAAACAGAAACATGCCTATCAGAAATCCAGATCGTATTTTGAAAGCGAGAGAAGAAAATGAAAAACAAAAGTCTTCTAAAGAAACTAAGAAAACTAAACGAACAAATGAAGAAAGTGAAGATGTTGTTACAATCAAGAAAGCAAAAGTTCAGGATTCAGTTAACGAAAAAGTATTTGTAGTGAATAGTTGTGAAAAAAATGACAAAAATGACCAAACTACAGTTCAATCCGAAGTTAAAGGAAATAATTGGGTCGATGTAAATGATGATGTTATATTTGTAGATCAAATTGACGTAGGCTTACAAACTCTAAACAAAAATCTTATGAATTTGAATATAGAACCCGATTTACCATCCATAAAAAGCAATCTTTTTAATCATACAAAAGATTCAATACAATCCTATGTAAATGATGAAACGATTGATGCAGTCTTACGTATTATAAAAAATCAAACTTCCTACCTATGTGAAAGCGTACTCACTTTGAATTACAAAATTAGCTGTGAAGCTATTGATGAAGGGAAAAAAAGTATTCAGATTATTGGCGGTCTTTGCTCTAAACACTGGCGATGTTTGTATTATGACTCATCTATCTTAAAAATGTACGACAGTATTTATCGTTACCCCTTATCAGAACTAGAACAACAATATATAAATATTAGGTTCCCTAATACCCATATAGACGATATTGTTCATGAAAAAGTGATACAACAAACTGATGGCATAAGTTGCGGGATATTTGCAATAGCATTTGCTATTTCCTTGGCATTGGGCAAAAATCCCTGTGACGTAATGTACAACAATGATATTAAGTTAATGCGACAACATATATGTGAAATAGTAGAAAACAACAAATTGATGCCTTTCCCAGAAAGTTGAATTTATAATTATTTGTATAGAAACAGTTAATTATGAAATTCTAAAAAATAATAAATAAAGAATTTATACAATATTAAAAAGTACAAGTTTCATCTAAAGTTAAAAAATTCTAAAATAGTTTTCAAAATATTTGTGCAAATATTTTTAAATTAATTTTTTTAAATTTTAATCAATTGTTTTACGATAATTGTATGATTTATAAAAGCTAAATATTACATGAAATTGGGGAACTTACTAATTTTCAAAAATATGTGAGAAGCCCAAAGCTTGTTTTGTCATTCTTCTTAGCATAATGTTGAAAAATTCGTCTAAGAATTCATTTCTAAATCAAAAATATTTTATCGAACACAAATATCAGGGAACTCATGAAATATTCTAAATGAATGTGTGAAGCCCGCTAAATTGTGAAACTATCATTTAAAAAATTACAAATCAATTTACAAGAAATAATAAGTTTCTGTCGATTATTATCAATTACTTATTTAATATGAGTTTAAATAATATAAAATTGAAAAAATAAAAAATTAAGGGGAACTCACAGAAGTTAAAAACATGAAATGTGAGAAGCCCAAGATCCAAAAAAAGATACAAGTTTATATTCCAACATTATATTAAAATTTGTCTTTTACTATGATCTCGGAGAGACGATTACTATTAACTGGCTGCGTCTCACGGCAATGAGCGTTGGAGGGGCTCATTTATAATAATTTTTTACATTCATGCAAAAATCATATATATTAATTAGGTATAATTTCAAATATTTTAAAAGTGAATTTCTAATTTTATCTAAAGCAGATAACAATTTCTATTAACTTTTGTGATAGGCTATATGTTTTTGATGAACATAATCTTATATCAGTGCAATAAGCAGATTAAAAATGTATTTCTATTAAAAGATTAATGATCATCGCAATTTTCATTATTCAACAACAAACAAAGATATTTATTGAACTTCAAAGTGTAAGTACATTGTAAATAATTTATGATTTATTTAAATTTTTATTTAATAGTTATAATTTTTGTTTTCACAGGAGTAAATAGGTCTTTAAAATTACACGTAGAGACAGGCCTACCTAGACCTGTAACTAGGCAAAATATCGTTCTTTGGAGGAGCTGTGTCTATTGAAACGCAAAAAAGGCTTTCTCAATTTTTTTAAATTGTAAGGAAAATTAATTTTTTTTATTAATATGACAATCTTTTCAAATATTGTACTCAATTTTAATTAAATATAGTTTATTGCAGTTAAATTGATCCTACTGATTCACTAGAAGAATGCTAACAAAACAAAGCACAGGAGTAGAGGATGCAACGAATTTGTCAACTAAAGTATTATTGATAAGTTGGTCACTATTATTTTCTTAAATTTTTTTATTTAGTTGAAATCTTGTTAAATTAATTGTATTCATACAAGAGCATCAAAAAGAAATGGAAGATTCGCATTTTTAATACTAATAATAACACATTTGCAAAAGAATTTAAGATGTGATAGATTTTCGTTCAATCGTTTAATAAATCAAACAAATTTGTATGATATATTCGCGATATATAAATTATATTAGTCAATTATTAAATAGTCATGAAATTTAGTAATTGTGGATATTTTATTAATATTTATTAGCTGTAATAATTTTAGTAACAATAATTTTTTCAATCTTTTATAACAAATGTATTTCTAAAACGGATTAATTCAAGGACCGTGGAAAGCAGAATCAAACCATCTTGGCTTATAGTGAATGCTTTCGCAATGCCAGTGGTGGTCCTACCAACAGACAGCAGCAAATTAAGCAGACTAATAACTGGAATGGTTACAATTCATTACGGCCGAACTTTCGTTACAACAACAACGCCAAATTCGACGAGTAGTCTCTGCACAAGCCCAACTGGGAGTACGAAGACCTAAAGCTCTTCCGCAAAGGCTTCTTACAAGTCTCACTGGAACGTATAAAACGTGTAGTCAAGTCGAACTCTACTGAGACCAGAAGAAGATAACTCTGACCGAACAGAATATTCCTCACCCGATTCTAGACTTCCCCGAGGGCAACTTCCCGGAATGCTGGCGATCGTGCACATCAGCAGCCAGGAACCGCGGCGCAATGGCGATGGTCCTATCGCACTGATTTCCGCGCCCATTCGAGAGTTGGCTCAGCAGATCCAGAAGGTCGCCTTCGACTCGCTGCCCTAGTTTTAGGAAAAGTTCTAAGGGCAGACAGATGCGCGGAGTGGAAATCTGCATCGCCACCTCGAGCCGACTGGTCGACTTACTTTGAGAGGGGCACCACCAACTTTAACTGCTGCACATACCTGGTGGTGGATGAAGCCGAGTGGATGTTGGACATGAGCTTAGAGCCGCAGATCACAAAAAATCATCGAGAAAATCTGATCGAACAGACAGATACTCATGTGGTACGCCACCTGGCCGAAGAAGACGCGAAATCTGGACGAGGAGTGCAGTGGAAATCTGCATCGCCACCCTGAGCAGACTTCCTTCAGAAGAGCACAACAGATAACTGTTGCTTATTGCTCCCATATCGTCAATTGTTGCACGGAATGGCAGAAATGGCCTCGTAAAAGTAGGCAACTTGTACTTCTCGCAACGAGTACAGTCGTGCATCGAGGCAGTTTTCCAGTTTTTTATAAAGACAGCTAAAGTGCAATTTTGAAGAAACAGCAACATCAATTATATAACGTGTCATCTAGCTAAATCGAGGAGTGCAGTCACTACCTTACTCCAACCCGTCTACTGTTTACTTTATTATTTTAAATTAATTTACTGAATTGCATTATTAAATTAAAATATTCGCAGATATTAAAACAATTTATGTTTCAGGTACTCCAGAAAGCTATGTTACTTGCAGTAAATCGTCTTGAGATCATCCCTGAATTATTGAGAAATCAACAATGGATAATTTAAGTATCTTGAGATGATTATCGAAATATTGTTAAAGAATATCTCAAGAGGCAAATTCGACGAAACATCACCGAGGGATAGTTTTGAGATCTTCCAGTAATCATCGTGTAATCGTCGAAGGATCTTCAAGCTATCATCAAGGAATTGTTAGGAAACTTATGATATTAATATAGGGAATATAGGGATTATTAAAGTGTATTTCATAACATCAAATGACTACTTTATAACTTTTCGAAGGTTATAAAGTTGTTTTTTATTTTTGGTAATATGAAAACACTAGAAGAACTGGTGGCTGAAAAAGAGAACAGAAAGCTTCTGAAACAGGAAAAAAATTCTGAATTTGAAGCTTCTTTTCTGTTTCAGAATCATTTTATTTACTTTTTGAAATAATTAACAGTAGGTATTATAAATTTAAATGCAATGCTATTTTTTTAATTAATAAAATGATGTTGACATTTAATTACGTACAAAGCTTATCAATCGGGAAAATATTACATAAATTGATACAAAATATTAATACTTGTAGAATGAAATTAAATTTTGATACAAATTTCTGTTCTTTCAATAACTACTACAGTTATAAGAATTGTATTCAATTTTTTTTGTTAATTGAAACTATAATAAGATTTAGTGTCCAATAATAATTTTTATATTACATGAAGATAATTTTTTTTAAATTTTAATTTCAAAGATTAGCAAAAAATATTTGAGGTTTATACAGTTATATTTTATATTCAAATTTTATCATTAGAGTTCTGAAAATAATAAAAATCTATATAATCAAAACTCATTTGTGGTTTGGACGAAAATTTATTTACTTATTTTTACTGATGTTATGTTATAATATTAAAACTTTTACTCATCTAAGTGACAGTGGCTTTTTGTTAATTGATTTATTTTAAATACGATATATATGAATTTTGAACTACAGATTTTTTTAAAGTAAAAAATGAAAAAAAATAATTTACATACTTCTATCACTTCATTACAATTATGAAACATATTTTCAATACGTAAAGTATTGCTTAGTACAAATTTGAACTAACAGTTTAAAAATGATTCTAAACAATCATTTAATTTTTAACGCACTACTGCTTTAATGTAATAAGCATATTTAGCCACATTGGAAAAACGCTATTTTTTTATTATAATATAAAAAAATAATGACAAAGGAATAAAATAATGTGAACACAGAAATGAGCAATTAGATCCAACATAGTAAAAGTTGTATTTTTTAAAATAATTTGAAATATTAAACATAAAATTCATCAGTTTCGAAATGAAATTTCATATTTTTGTGATGAAACATCTTTTTATTTAAAAAATCATAATATTATTTAAAAAGAATATATGGGAACTCTTAAAAAATATTTTAGGTATAATGTGTAAATAAATTAATAATTGATGAAAAACAAAAATTAAAAGAAAGTAAGATGAAAAGATTAATAAAACATTATAAATATGTAAAAATATTTTTAATAAATAAAAATAATTGCCACAATATGAAAACAAATTAAAATATGTAGTATTTTAAAAAATTATGTGTAGTTGAAAGCTCGCTTAAAAACTAGCGAATAATTATTATACTTTGTTAACAAAGTAAATTGAAAATAAGAGAAGCCATCGAACATTTTTGTATAAAATTAATTGCAAAATGTATGGGAACTCTTACAGAAAGTTTAAAAAAACAATATATAAACAAAATAGCTAATGATGATTATACAAAAGTGAAAGAAATTATAATAAAAATAAAAAAAACTCAAAATATTTCAAAACTATTTTAAATTAGTATAGACAAGTAAAAGAAAATAATTTGAATTTGTTATTTGTTGAATTAAAAACATATATAAACAATTTATAAAATCACAAAATCAAAGCTAAATAAATAAAACTAAAATTTAAGTACTCATAAATATTCAAAAATAAGTAGTGTAAGCGAATGATTATTTGAATAGAAATAAAAGCATAATGAATAAGAGAACTGACAACCCAATAAATAAAAAGATTAAATAAGAAATTAAAAGAAAATAAACTGACTTCTAATTTAAATGATTTATTCTGTTAAAAATTAGAATTTTTTTTACAATTTTTGGATAATAATCTTTAATAAATTCATGTATTATATAAACGAGAGAAGCCAAGGAGCAATTTATAAAATTATCAAATTTTTTAATTAAATAGAAAGTGTCAGTTATTACAATTTACGTTAGTTTTTTTATGAGAATTTTTTCTGTCATTTCAATAAATAAAAAAAAAGATAATTGAATATTTATTGTACTAATCATTTTTATTTTTTGAAATATTAGAAATATAGTATGTATGTGATTATTGTATGTATACGTATGTATTGTATGTATATGTATGTATATGATTATTGTATGTTGACAAAAGTACCAAAATATGTGTTGCAAAAAAAGTAATATATTAGTCACCTAGTGAAGAATATTCAATAATAATTAATTATTTACTCTAATGTGTCCTTTATAATTACTTTATACATTTTTACATGCAAATTAAACATTAAATTATAATAAATAAATTTCAACAACTAAAAATAAAAATCGTTATAAACATACATGAAAAACAATGAAACATTTTTATTTTTAGGAAAAATTGTTCTAATCATGTACAAATTTATTATCAAGTTGCAAAAGTATTTCGAAAATATTTTATTTATTTATTATTTATTAAATTATAACCTATCTATTCCTAATTAAATAAACGAAAAAATAGATTATTTAAAATAAATTATTTTATATACATACAGAACAATTAGTAAATTTAGAGTAGTTTAGATGTAAAATTCATATTATTTATGACATACTTTTTATGTAATGGTCTCGAAGATGGCGCTGTACGATAATTCCTTGTCGATAATGTAACAATATTTTTATTGTAGTTCAAAAATTTTCTACTATACCGACCCCATTTGAGTTGTTAAACGACTTTGAGATCCTCTTAAGCACGTGTTACGTACTTGTATAGATACACCAGTTGTACTTATGGTAAGACACTTATGAAACTCCAAATTCAGCATCTGTGGCGTACTCGCGCAAAATAATTCTGCACACCAGACGTGCTTACATAAGTATGTCAGCTGTACTTAAGGTTATGTTTGTCTTTTAAATTTCGGATATAGAAGTTATCTAAAGTGTAGAAAATTATTATTTAAATTTTTTTTTAAATATAATTGAATTTACTTATAAAAATATTATTTTGTTGCTTTTATACAATTAACAAATTACAAAAGATTACATAATTATTTTTATTTGATAACTTATATTAATTAAACGTGTTAATATTTTTGTTCACATATCAATGTTTAAAAATGTTATAAATTAAAAAAATTAATTGTAAATCAGGTAGTAATTAAAATTGATAAAAAAATATAAATCACAGTTATCATTGGGAAAATAAATATAAATAAATTATAAACCAAATTTTTTTACTTATAACTTTTCAATTAGTAACTGTTCGATGTTTTAATAATTAAAACAATCAATCACGTGTACGCGGTTTAGTTAGCTCGATTCGGCACGCCGAATCACGGAACATGAGTTAACACCTAAAATGTATAAATGCTTCACAGTACGTCAGAAGTGTCAAACCATTTTCCGTGTGGTTTTTTCTTCTGACTATATAATTAATATCCCAAATAGACTTTCTGACCTAAGGTATAACCTAAATCGTGTGCCTTGGGACATTTAAAACCTTTTACTTTTTGTAATTTAAACAATGTTAATATAATTTTTCAACAATTTAAAAAAGAGGCTTGTATAAATAAATAGATAAAGTTTAAGTGGCAATTATTATTGTAAACAAATAAAAGATTTCTTATACTAAAAAAATTATTAAGAAATTTTTTCATGGGACATCACCTTCCTCTATATAAGCAATAATTCTACAGATAATTTCCCTTTAGCCGTAAAGAAATCGTTTCTATTTTTATTTGATTAAACTTTTAAGAGTGTCACCCTTTAAATTTTTCTTGGGCCAAATTTTTTTTCGCACATTTGAAAGATCAATGAATAAGGAAAAAGTGGTTTTGAAGAAGTTTAAAATTTTTAATTTTTTTCACTGCAACAATAATTACATGTAAAATTGTTTTTCATTGCATATTTAAATGTTTCACCTTTTAAATTTCTTAGGACCACTATTTTGTGTGTGTTTCAAAGGCCAAAAAACAAGAAATAAACTAATACTAAAGATATCTTTTGAACAAAAAAATTACGAGTAATTATCTGCAATGATGACAAAGACATTTCAATTTAAAATTTAAACAACATTTTGATATTTGCAAGCTTTTCAAAACTTTTAATCAGTATGTGTATTAAAAATAATATACAAGTAATTAGTAGGTTAAAAGTTCTAGAGATATGCCCATATACATTCAAATGTTCAACAAAATCAGTCAGCTTCTTTTGTGACCTTATTTTAAGCCTTTCGCCTAAGTTGATTCTGGGCTGCTGTTATGATACGCATTATATATGTATTGAGATCTGCAGTTTAAGTCACAACTTATTTAAACATGTAAAATGATTATTGTAAAATTGCAAGTAGCATACTTATGTCGGATGCAAAGTATTGGATCGTCCTTCGTAAGATAAGGAGGTTAATTTAATAATGTATAATTGGAAGTCGTCAAGCACATTATCTCAATAATATATAAGTCTTCTTGATTCTAAATCAACTATTAGTGCTAAATTCTTCAGCAGTACCATGATTGCCGTTTTAATACCGTTCTTTTTAAGTTAGTAAAAAAAATTGTTAGTCATATTTTAAAAAGTATTTATTTACTATTAAATGAAGATTTGATACACATAATTTTATCAATTATTTTATTTGTAAATTTATATATAATTTATAAAAATTGAGGAAAAAATTATTTCAATTTTTATGCAAGTAATAGATAATTGATGAAATTTTTAGCTGCACTTTTCGCGAGCGATCATTCTTGGCATCATGGACCACAGTACACATTTATCATTAAAACGGATTTAATCGTAAACGATAATAAACATCAAATTTTCGCATCTGGAACAAAAATTAGATTAATTTGCAGACCAAAAGAATTCGATTCCTTAAGGTGTCACTTTAAATTTTACGAACCCGAATCTGCAATATCACGTCTGGAAGATATGCCTTTTGATATCAATTTTAATAACAAAGGAGTTCACAGTTTTGTTGTGCCTGCAACTTTAATTAGTGATCAGTTATTACTGAATTCTTTGAAATATGTGTCAAATTTGTTGAGTGTTGGAGCGGATTTGACAAATCGACCTGATGAAGTTTTTAAAGAAACCGAAAGCTTTCTACAAGGCAAGTGCGACACTTATTTTGGTGTAAATCACTGGCCCTTATTAAATGAAACAGATAGTGAAAATTACATTTTGAATTCTCTTCCATCGTTAAATAAAGTTGTTGGCGAAGCTATTTACGTCGAGAAAAATCGAGACTTAAAAGTGTGTGAACAAAATACCAAATTCAATTTTCTTCTCAGTACCGTAGCAGCAGAAGGACTGATTGATAAAATTCTAGATATGGTAAGAATTGTTACTACAATTTTATTTTTAAAAAATGTCTAAGTATAAATTAAGAAAATATAGTCACAAGGGGGGACACCAATTTTGATTTTTTTGTACATTTTCGTCTAATACTACAAATAAATATATGCAGTCTTTCGACATTTATAGGAAAATTAGATATAATTGTATAAATAGATAAAATTATAATAAATCGCATAATTAAAAATGTAGGTGTAATTGACTATAGTTCATAATGTTTACTACATTGCGGCATAAATTGCAGCACGTGATTGTTACATGCAGAGTTTTCAAAAGTCGCCCTCTTATGCGCAACGCATGTCAACAAAACTCAATTACTTAGAGTTTTCTGTACCTCATAATTGTAGCAACACAATTTATTAACTGCAAACATGTTTCTACAATCCTACAACTCGCCTATTTATAACTCAGAAATGTTCATTCTGTAAAATTATAAAAATATTGTCTTTAATATTACAATTACTAAAATTGATTTGTTCGCAGACGCTTTGGGAAACCATTATACTTATGAATTTGTATAATTTTCTGATTAACATTGTATTATTTACTTATATTTTCTCTGTTAAATTGTCCACTTAACCAAATATTGAAATTTAAGGGAGTTGCAGCTAATATGGGCCAACGGCTAATATGAACCTCCATTTTATTTGAAAAAAATATATATGGGGCATTCCACGTCAGATTTTCATGAAAAAAATAAATATCTTGGAAATAATTTTTTTATGTTTCTTTATTAAAAATAAAAAGATACGTATTTTTTTTTTTTTGAT
>JABFPM010001989.1:0-18042 GCA_022817325.1 Idris sp. 1 HC-2018
TATATAAATTAAGAAAAATGATATCAGAGTATGTAGAGCGGCACAATAAATAAAGATTTAGTACATTACATGAAAGAAAATTGTTATAAATCAACCTTTTTGTGAATTTTATTTTGGAGGGGAACCATTCTATAGAAATATGCAGTCACTTGCCTTTTTTTTGACAAATTTCGTTTAATGAATTTATTGTAATCATTTATCGAGCCTATAAAATTCAGAGGGATTAAATAAACTGCAAGTGTTCGGATGTTAATTTTCACAGTCGGCCACTGATAACAATTATCTGTGATACATTAAACAAAGAAATCATTGAAAAGTAGTCGTTTTAAAGTTTTCTATTTGAAATTGCCCGATTGTTTTACGCCTGAAAAATCAATTTATTCAAAACAAAAAAAAAACAAAAAAAAAAAAAACAACACAAAAAACCGAGACCATAAAGTGGATAACAAAACATTCAGACGATACAAAAATGTTCAATTTACTCTCGTAAACACCAGTGTTCCTCTATTACGCATTCCTTGCGAGTGTTTCCTATCTGTTTATTATTGATCTCTTTGTTTTCACTTTTCGCAACATTGAAATTCGGCAAGAAAAACCAACGATCAAATTTTAAATATTTATTAGTAACATTAAGATTAATTTTTTAAATTTAGTGATAAAAATTTAATAACAATATTTGCAAACAATTTTTTTATTACATTTTTACATTGAACATTAACATTTAGTGTTTTACAAATACTTGCATTTTGTTTTTGACCTTTCTTTCATGTACTTAAAGTAGTTAACTATATTTCTAGTTGCAATTGATAAAAATAAATGATTAGATCTACGTGATGATAAGGACCGATTCTTGGCATTAGACACACAGTTTAATGTCACTTCAATCTTTTATTTTTCTATCTGAACAATTTTTAAAATAGAATTATACTATACATTAAAGAGAATTTATAAAGTTTGATAATTGCAAGTAATTATTACATTATACCAAGTTATTTTATATACAATTTTTCATGTTTAATTTGTGGCTTTTGTACAAATTTTTTATTTTTAAAATAAAATTCAATAGAGATTTACAAATAAAATAATAACATTATTTGAAACGTTAATTATTGAATATTACAGTTTGCTTCGAAATTTCGAAAAATTCATTAGCCCTCAAAAAATTAAGCAAGTAAATTTTATACTAATAAAGTACTGCATAAATCTTAAACCTTGGAAAGTAATAATTTTAATACCTTGCCTGAACGTCACATAATTTTTGTTCATAATAAAAAATTATTACACCTCTTTTCTGCATTTCCAAATAAAAAAGGGAAAATCTGAAGAAAAAAAAGATCTCATTAAGCTCAAGATCTTTCGTCTCGAAGAAACTCGTGACTGGAGTGCTGTAGTGAAAATAAAAAAATACACGGAATGTTCGCAGTTGAAAACAAAATTTTGAGAGTTCGAAAGTTTACTCGACTGTGACAAGAGGTGTTTCGAGTGTATGACTTTTAAGGATGTCCATTGCTTATAAATGTTCGACCATCGAAAAAAGAACATCAGTTTAGGTTCGTACAATAATCGTCAAGTATTTTTTTCACGATTTTTTCAATATATTTAACATAAAAAACATGTTTAATCAACATAATTTAAAATTTATTAAACTTAAATAATGCTGATACCTTAAAAAATGTTTTTAAAAAATCTTTACTCTCAATTGTTGAAATATTATCTAGCAGTATTTAAATTTGAAAAAAACACATTAACATATTTGAAAGTATAAGATTTTTGTGTATGAGAAAATATTCAATTTATTTATTCAATTAAAGTTCAAGGTGTTGCAATTGAATTTTTACAACTTATATTGTTTCAGACAAAACCTTTCTATAGAAAAAGTAAATTCATATTTTAATTTGAAGTTGCAAAACTTATACCTGTCAAAATAAAGATAGAAATTAGAACATATTTGTAAAAATTGCACTCTTGGGATGTTCTCTATGTATATAATATGTATTTACTGAATAATGTATGTGAGCTTTAGTGTTACATTCGTATGACATTAGCGATATTATAGTTTGTCTTACGTTACATTAACATTAAATTACTTAATCAATGCATATAAAATCAATTTAATGGAGGAAAAATTAAGAAAATGTCATATATTCGACTAATTGAACGACTTTTTCAGAAACTGTAATTATAATACACATTTCACACTCTTTATTCTGCTTTACATTTACTATTTTAAATTTTTTACTCAAAATTACGCGAACGTGACTTTCATTTTATTTTATATTACACTTGTAGCGAACTCCTGAGGTTCTTTTTCACATCATAAAAAGTAGCATTTTTAAAGTATCTTAGACGGATTCAAGCATTTTAATTAAAGTATTATGTTTTGCAACGAAACAATTTCAAGACAAATTTTGGAAAATATAATTAAAAAAAATCTCTTATTGAATTCTAATAAAAACCTCTAAATGTATCAAAAAAAAAAAAAAAAAAAAAAAAAAAAAAAAAAAAAAAACTAAATCAACTCTAAATTTCAAAATGAAATCTCATTCCTAAAATGTAAATAAAAAATTAAATCAATCAGCTAGATGAACGAAATAATGGAAGCAAAAGATCAATATTTATAGCGCACATATTCCATGAAACGAATAAATTCCGACCATTATAAGCTCATTTAAATAAATAAACAAATGTAAAGTGAACAGCATTGTTTCTTGGCAAGCGTTCTGGCTCATTTGTACCATTTTATAGAAAAAAAAAATTGTGTTGAAGAACGTTTTGCTGATGAACGAATGAATCTCAGTCAATAAACGCAAAAACAACTATTCGGTCAAATAAGCACAATTTTTTTTCGTTTGACTTTGCTATCAAAGCAATATTATAGCTGTTTTCAAGTGCGGTGCACTCTCATTTGTTTCTTGTGCGCATGCATTACATTTGGCATGTTCCGCATAACGGAAAGAGAGAAAAAGGGAAAGAAAGTGAGATGAAAAGCGGGGTCGAACTCCCAACCAGGAAGAGTTCAAGGTCAATTTATCTGTTGTGCGCTGAACGAATTGTTACTCGAATATTTATCGGCTCCGAACACACGCTCATTGCACTCATTAAATTCTGATCAGCTGTCCCCAATAGCGATTATCACATCAATAGTTCACGGGACTTTTGATTGTGAATGCAAATTTGTTGTCGGCTTCCGCGACAATTGCTTATTTACAAGCTAATTTGTTAGCTGTTGTAGCGACTTGTAATTGACACGATTTTGCATTTTTCCGTTCCGTGCATAATGAATTTCAATCAAAATTAGACGTTAAACCTTCTTGTTTGTCAAATTTTAATGACAAAACTGTGAACGAGTATATGTAAATGGTAAAACATGTTACTTTTATTATAAGTTGAGCAAATAATAGATAAACATGTGTTTAGTGAATTTTAGTCGGTAGAATAAAAGAGGTTCATATTAAAAATTTAGCATAACATTTGTTACTTTTATTGCTAAACTACTAAAAGTATTTAAATGAAACGCGAAATTTTTCAAGAGGATCTTGTTTGAAAGCGTAAATGTGAAGCTTGAAAAAAATTCATAAAAAAATTCTAAGGTTAGAAACAATATTTGTATTTAGCAACATACCTATAAAATTGCAAACTAATTGTTATACACTGAAAATAACTAAGTTTAATAATATTTTACAAAAAATGTAATAAATAAATCAATGAATTATCCTATTCACTATCTTTATACACATGACCTAACTAATTAGCATAAAAATAGGATTCAGCAACGAAGAAATTAGTGGATTATAATAAATTTCCAAATTTTGCTCATTAATATTATCATCAATTATCTTTGTATAACAAAAATATAATTAGCTTTGTACAAAATCGTCTTTGAATGTTATTATTATATTTATGAAAGAAATTATTTCCAATATATACGCGAAAGGAAATAAATTTTCTAGTAAATATTAATTTTACAAAAATTAGATCGAAAGTACACGAAGGCAGTCTCGTAAGGTTATATGGAAACATCCTCAGGAAATTGAGCAATAACAAAGTTATTTATAGTTAAATTATTATTATCTATTTACAATAATTTTCTTATATTCTGTGATCCATTTAAAACAATTTAAATTCAATTTAACAATGTTTCTGACAACAAAAAATAATAAAATCAATATTTTAATAAGTTATTTTTTGCCAACTTATGAATTTATTTTTTAAAGTATAATATAGTCTTAATATAATTATATACCTTAAATGATGATTATAATGTTGATGATGATGTCGTATGTCATACGTAATTGTACAATTTGGGTAATATTAATTAGTGTCAAAATGATCCCGTATATAGCTTTGTTCAATTTTTAAACGTAAAATATATTAATGGTGTTTAAATAATTGAGTAATAGTAAATTATACATCAATTATATATTCTACATTGAAAACAATGACCGTGGGTATCTAATATACGTATTGACATTGTGAGATGATTATGTTCCTCGAATATTTGAATAGAATTTGTAAACTACTGTTAACCCTTTAGCTATTTTTAAAGAGTTTGTTAATAAATCTAAATAATAGCTATACTGCTTCAATTTTTATAACATATCTTTTGTGAAAAGTGAGTTCATACAACAATTCAAAATATTTTCATCCCCTTGAATTTGAAATATTATAAAATAAATTTAAAAAACCGAAAAATTGGTTTATGTAATCTTTTTATTACTCGTACAAAGCATTTTTGAATTTACATAAAAAATCAACCTGGAAAATAATTCAGTATTAAAAGAGTTAATTTACAAAAATTGTTCAATAAAATTGTTTTATATTAATAGATCAGACCTGATACTTATAAATCAGTTTTCCAAGGTATTTATTGATTTATTGAACTATAAAAATTTCTTGCATTTTGTATTAAAATTATATATTGATTACTTTTGCCCAATTTAACTCTATCTTTAAAAACTGCTTATTAAAACTAATTTTCTTTCCTACACTGTCAATCATTTGACAGTAAATTTCATGTTAATGTACTGAAAGCAAATTTCAAGCAAATACAAGGGAATGAATTGGTGTGCATTATTAAATGTTACATGTATCAAATAACGCAAATAAAAATTTTAATGTATTTTTCATCAAATTCATGTATATTTGAATTTTAAAGTTACATTAAATTTCATGAAATCCTTAAGCGTGTAAATCATGTTGAAAAGGTATTTTATAAAATGAAGTACATGTAAAAAGTTTACTTTAAATTAAATCTGGAAAACATAACGCTTTTTTGTCGATGGAATAGTCTTATAAATTTTTGTCAACAAATAAAACATTCTATAAATATCTCAAAATTTTAAAAAAGACAAAAATCATTTGGTCGTAAAGTAAACTAAAAAAATTTTGCCAAATTGAGTCAAGATAATTTAGTTCTCAGAGTTTTAACCAATCTAATTAATTGTTTATTCAAAAGATGACCTGGTCACAATAAAGCAGTTGAACTATTATATTTTTTGTATTTCTGTCTTCAAACATATAGTTCCCATATATTGCAATCACGCTCACATTTTTTGCTTTAGGCGCTAAATGCCAGAAAAACGATATTGAGAGTAAATATTGGTGATCAAAGTGGAAGCGCTTTTGAATTCAAATTTTATCACCGGGGCGTTAATTGTAAAAAATTGCTGTGTACATAAACTAACTCTTGCTCTGTACCAGCTCGGTAATATTTATTCTCGTAAAATTTTCTGATATTTACTTATAGTAAAGTAAAAAATTGTATATTTCATATAAGCAGAATTATTTTTTGCACTGAAACCACCTTCATCTTTTAAGATGATGAAAATTCAAGTTTTTGATTTGAAAGCCAAATTTAAATATTTTACTGATCAATAATCATTTTGGTTTTCTAATAACAGTTTAGCTATTTTCTTTTCAATTCACAAACTAAGCCATACATTTGTAATACCAAAACGCACATGTATGAGAGTAATGTTAACAAATTCCGCATTCTTGCGCATTTACATCACGAGGTAAAATAAATGAAATCAGTTCGTAAATCAGATCATACATTCAGTGCGCGGTTTTGCATTTCAAATCTTGTTTGCTGACTCAACTTTGAAAGGCTAAGATCAATGCACTGCTTTTTCGATAATGTAATAAGTGACAAATCGAGCACTTTTGTTTTCCAATCAAATTTCATATCAACTTTTTGGCAAATCAGCTTTTGATTGCACAGTTGTTGTGAGCATAAAGTTTGTAAATGTGTACATTAGTAAAAGTAATAAATAAAAGCCACGAAAAAGTACATCACTCATTTTTTTCTATTCTTACATAAATTTATTATTACACGTTAAAATAATGCAATAAATAAAACAAATTATTTACAGTTACATGCAAACAAATGTTAATTAACAGCAGGAAACATGCCAGTTATTTATCTGTTTGTTTGTTATAATGAAAATATGGTCCATTAATCGTATTTTAATTTAACATTCAACTAATTGATTGCGCGTGTGAAAAGCGACGTTTTCGTTATAAAAAGAAATAAAAGTCAATTAGATGGTAAATGTTTATTTGGTCTTATGATGAGACACGGTATTTTTGCGATAAATATAGAAGACGAAAGAACACGTAGTGAATTGCTGCTGAAAGCTCCATTACATTAAACACTCGGTGTTCTGTTCTATCTTTCTCTTTAGCAGATTGCATTTTTTGATTGATCACACTAAATTATTTCATGTGTGCTTTATGAAATGCCAAAATTAGATTGTTATTCAGGATGAGCTGCAACTTGTTTACTCTGTACACATTTAATTTCCATTCAAAACACGTAGCAACAACTTTTTGCAAGCAAAACACTAATGCTTAAAATAAATATAACTTTTTTGTTTCTTATTATGCTGAATAAATTAAATTTTCCTTGTGATTGAAAAATTGTTGTACGATTTCGAAATTTTAATTAAAAAGTAATATTAATCAAAGAGACAATTCATGAAAAAATAAAAAATGTGTATGCAGATGTATAAATTTATATACATAGACGGTCATAAAATTTTATTCGCGAAATGTTTCATTTAGAGCGCATCAAACATTAATTTAAAATATTTATAGGGTTCGAGTTTGTGTTTTATGCCGATATTTCCAGAAGTTTATTTATTTTATAACTAAAACGGTAATTTAATTTAATTTAATGTAAAATATACAAGGTTTATTTTACTATCAAGCAATTTTAAGACTAATAATTACATGAATTAACAACCACTTAATCTTGTGATATTATTAATTCGTATTTGAAAATTAAGAATATACAAAGTTATTAATAAAATTTAGTATATACATGTTCATAAAACATATATGAATGGTGTTATCTCCTTTATCTGCTTTAGGTTCATCAATGTTTTGCTCATCATATTAATAATTTTCTGCCATCAGAAACAGTTATTATTAACTCTCACTGATTCATTTAATATATAATTATATTATTTTATTATTTCTCCTAATATATTTAAAGACATCAATAAATATTAAAGGATTGAATTACAGTTTTTAAAAAAAATAAATTGTCGAACAATAACGTAAAAATTGTATTACTAAAAACATTAATTTTATATTTTCAAATAGCTGCTCTAGTTGAATAAAACAATCAGATCATTAAAATTGAAACAGAACTGATTTCACCCTTGTAAAACAATACCTGATTTTCATTTGAAAAACATATTTTGCATCTAATTTTATAAACTATGTACAAGGGTTGTGAACAAGAAGAGTTCTCTTTTGTTATTTAGTATCAAATTATTTATAATTATTCTTTACCGTAATTGTACATTTTTTTAAAACATCAGAAAACAAATTTCACCATAATTCAACATCCTTAATTAATTGTTGAAACAAATTAATCACAAAAGCACATATTACAATTATAAATAACCATTTATTTAAGAATTTTTCATTTATTTATGTTCCATTTAATGCAATGCGATATTTTTATTTTGCCTATAATGAATTTATGACCTTTTAAAACAGCAAACCGAACTTGACTTTCACCTTTGAACATTTTTATTGAAACCAACAATTCGTTAATTACAATTTGTACACATTTTCTTATTTATTTAAATTATACTTTCACTTTCAGTAAAGATTTTTGTTAAAAAATATGCTTTCAGTTTTTACCTTATCTGATAGAAAGTTTGAACCTGAATTGAATGAAACTTTTCATCCCCGCACAAAAAAATCTCTCGAAGTTGAGAAATTCTTTTTGAATCATTAACATTGAATACAACACGTACTTATCTTCATACAAGCAAACACTTTTGAATAAGTGTCAATTCATTTCGATTTGATGTTTCGAATTGCACGATTTCGGCGCGTCAAAGGGTTGTCTACAAATGGTAAGTGAGGCGCGGCAATCGAACCGTTTCGAACCTTGACACCGTTGCAGGTTGTTTCGAGAGGTCCTCGTGACTATTTTTCTCTGCTTTTAGCCACGCCAACTGGATGCTTGCTTAAAATAGACACGAGTATTATTTCGCCTGCGGTTGGACAAACAAAAGCGTCGCCCTCAGGGCGTTCCGCAACGTCTCTGCCAAAAAGTCGGCCGATCCAGGATAATGTAGCCGAATTAATTTCCGCCGGCTTTTCCGGTCTAAGTTTTTCGATTTGCCACAGTGAATAAAAAAGAAAAGTTTTCCTTTTGTTTTGCGTTCGCAAATTTTCGCAATCGGAAATTATGTCGCGAAGATACAGTGGTCCTTTCGTGACTCATGCCTCTCGCACCTTAAATTTGTCACACATCAGCTTGTACTCGCATCAAAATCGAAACTGGTATGCTTAAAGATTCCAATTTGGAGATTAAATGAAGATATTTTTGTGGACAATTAAATTGTGTATTCTAAATGTTTTGGGTACATTGAAAATCAAGTTAACTTTGCTATGAATTTTATTTTGTATAATCATTGTGGTTGATTTGGATATTTTTTATAGCAGAGAAAAATGTTGAAATATTAGGTACACAATTAATCAAATTTTTTTATTGTAATACTAAAAATCTGTAAATTTTTACATAAATAATTGACACGGTTTGAAGGAGAAAAACGATTAACATCAGTAGAGATTTAAAGTAATGACTTTCTATTCGAATGACTTAATTGTTCGTAAAATTTGAGTTACAATTTTTTTTTAAAATACCTATAAATAACCATTGAACCATTCATAATTAATCTACATTTATCACTACCTATACACGCGCTAGGGTAAATTCAAAAACATTTTTTTACTCGTCAGGTGAAAAAATTGTAGTACAAATCGAAAGAAGAAATGGCTATTCATTTACAATTTACAGACGTTATTTGTTATTCTTGATAAATTTGAATGACCTTTGAGTTAAAATACCATTTTACTACTTTATGCAGGATATTCATATTTTTTAACTATTTTACTAAAAAATTGTAACAACATAATAAACATTTATTATTTTTATGTTCGAATTCTGTACTCATCCTAGAAGATTTTTTTTGTGTACAAGTTATTTGAATTGAAAAATGGAATTCAAAATATAAAATGCTTTCTGCATTGCATTTGTACTATAAATATTATAAAATTATTTCTATACAATTCTTTTACAGCAATAGTATAACATTCTGATTGAAAATTAATTTGTATATCTTCGAAATCTGTAAACATTTAATCTTACTAGAATCTTTGATAAACTGTAAGTCATTAAACTGCTATAAATAATTATACAGCATTAAAATCATAATTTGAAAATATTCAATAATAATCATTATGTGAACATAGCTAATTAAAAAAATCTAAGTTTTTGTAAAACTAAATGTTCAGTATTTTTACTTTTTCACTATTTATCATCTTCAATAAACTCATAAGAGCAGAATCCATTTAAAAATGATTAAGTAATTAATAATAAATTTTAACTAGATTAATTGAATCTAGATTAACTGAATTGGATTTTATTGTTTAGTATAAATTGAACACTATAATGACATATACATGTGTAGCCATCAATACTTTATGTAATTAATTACGTTTTAGTTACATTTTTTTAAATAAAATATCGATAACAATTTTGATGATCAAATCTGAAATAAATTTCATAATTACAATAATAAAAATCTAAATAGACTATTTTTCAAACAATCGATCATTTTATATGCAAATATCTCTCTCTAAAAAAAGTCAATTTCTAATAGGTTAACGTCAAATTTACATAAGAGCGAAATTGAATGAATTTGTGTGGGTATTAAAGGGCACTTATGTGGACAGAAAACATACAAAGAATAATTTCGATTTTAACCATTTGACCAAGCAATAAAAAGTATCAAAAATAAGCTTTTTGCAAGAGGTAGCTATAATCGTTCTCTTTTTCCTTAGAATCGAATTTACATGTTCTTGAAAAAATTATTCTCCCTCACATGTGCATATCAATTTCATCCCATAGTACGAAATTAATAATTGAATTAGTTATCACAATTTTTCTTTTTTAAAGCAGATCGATAATGAATATTCACCAAAAGCGGAGCCAATAGTTGAAAAATTGAAACTAATTGCAAAAAAAACGATTTTAACGTTTACTATATCATTCAATTGAATCGCAATTTTCGCGAGATTTAACGTTAATGGGGGTTTTAATATTGTTCATTTGGATCGTTTTTTTCAACGACAGTTATCACTAGTTAATGCTTCTTTAAAAAATTGAGCTGAAAAATTGTCTACCAAAGTTGAACAAAATTTTTGTTCAATAAAACCAAATTTAATACTGATTAAAAGGAAAAACTGATGACAAATCTGTAATAGTAAATAACAAAGTTCCTTTTTTTCCGTTTTATTTTTAATATTCAATGAATCTATTGTACGAATTTTCTAGAATTCAATGCCCTCCTTTCGTATTCATAGTTTTCCTTTGACATTTTTTGCATCAGTGAAAAGCTGGTCCAGTTATCAAATTGTCCACTTGTTCACTCGGACAGATTCAGCTGTCGAATACAGCGTCTGATTTACAAGAGAGTTAGGCTTATCTTTTCTTATTTTTGGTCCGCAGAAAGCCTCAATTCTTTGTACAAATATTTTACACATGTTAAGTTTATTCTTATTGTCCTTTTTCGTGACGTAACTTAAGATTTAAAAAATGGTAATAATTGAATAGAGAAATAATTTGTTAATGAAAAAAATGTTTGTTAATAATGTTATTTTTGTTATTTTAGGGAGGGCGAAGGAGGCGGTCGAGGTGCGTCCGGGGGTGGCGGGGGAGGGAGACGGGCACCAAGTCTTAGATTGGTGAACGGAAGAGCCACCACCGGAGTAGGTTTACACGCGAGTAGCACAGAATCTGTGCGCTCGCCCCATCATCATCATCAGAACAACAACAATAACACTTATCACGCCATCAATCCCTCCAACAATCATCCAAGACTGAACAAGGATGATAGTATCAAAATTAGCATCGAAAACACCAATACCTGCACGGATAGCCTCGTCACTGCACTAGACGACGAGACACTGCTGATCACCGATTTCCTTGGCGACACAGGTATTTACTATAATCTATCAGATGTTACAAAAATGTATTAAAAATTAACTGGAAAATGTATAAAGTATTGGTTTCAAGTAGTCAAGTGAATTAGTATTCAACATTTTTCAAATCACGTGACTGATTCGAGCGATCCTATCGAGAAAATTGTAGAACTAAACTAAATTCCGACTAAAAAACTTTAATTTAACTTCTTAAAGTTTTTTAAACATTTAAAAATATAAAGCATGAATATCCTTTATAAGTACATTAATTGTTTTTAATTATCACTTTGCATTCGAATATAAAATGAAAAAAGTTTTGTTAAGCTGTTTTTTTGATAGGAGGGAAGAGGGCAAAAACTGACATTCTTTTAATCTGTATGTTTATATAGTTAGAATGATTTTTCGTACAAATATTTTATGCACTCATGATCTTCGAGTTAGTATTCTGAAACCTTTTTTCGGGCAGTGGAAATATTTTATTGTTAATGATAAAATATTTTATGGTATTAAAATAGATATTTCACAAAAAATGTTTATTAAATTAATTTGTTTCCTTACAGAAAATTTATATATATTTATGTATAAAATATAGAAACAAAATTTGGCAAATTAACTCGCCAAAATTACTGGAAGATATAAAGAAAACTTTTTTTGTCAAAATTACCTTCTACTCGCCAATGCAAAATAAAATAAGGTGAAAAAAGTTGTAAACAAATGCTATGTCTCAATAAAACAAATTTTGGAATTAAAATAGTTTTTCACAAAATGTGTGTCATTGAGGTATTTTCTGCATTTACTTAAAATAGTCAGATTTGTTATAAATTTAACTCGGTTTTTATAATATATTATATTGTCTTTTATTCCCAAAATTTAGACAAGATTGTCCATTTATAAACAAAAGATTTGATATTACAATTTAAATAATGATATTTATGTAAATATACAAGCCACGTATATTTTAAATGATTGAAAATTGTAAGTCTTACATTCTACGCAGAAAAAGTTGTTTATATTTTGACAAATAAAAGATTTTAACTTAAAGAACATAAAAAAAATATGAACAGAATTTTAATTACCCAATAAAAAAAAATTGCTTTTTTTATGGTCAAAAAGTTGATGAAAATCTAACTTTTACGACTTTGGATTTCTAAGCAACTAGACACTCAAAAGAAACGATACATTTTATATCGATTTCAAGTTGGAATCGAAAGGATTTTTTTGTTAAGGTATTTTAAAAAAAAAAACATGTGGAAAAAATTTTAAAAATATAATTATAGTAACATTTATATTTGTAGTTATTTTATTATAAATATATATTAAAATTAAAAATAAGCCAGTTTAGTAGTAACTAAAAAATGCTAATTTGAAGTCAAACATATTTGATTTTATTGTTTTACTTCTGATCGATGTATAGTGGTTAATTTAAATGAAAAAATTATTTTTTCAATCTCAAGTTGTTGTAAGTTAATTGGAGATTAGTTAAAAACTCTATCCGCTAGGATTGCTCAAACCAATTCGAAGTTGATCACATGATTTGCAAAAATCTAAAAAAAGATTCTAAATGATCACAGTTATAGTAAAAAGAGTCAGAATTTATTTAAACTTTGAAGGATCTGTAACTATAGTTTGATCAGTACTTGAAATAGCCTTCACACAATTCTCATGAAAATATAACAAATTTGTTCAAAGCTAAAATTCAAAAATCTTCAGTTTCAAGTTGTCTCTTAAAATTAAATTTATAAAAACATATACTGTGTTCTTATTGTTAACACTTGAACAATTATGTGGAAAAAAAATGATATCAAGGTCATTAGATCTTTTTTTTCATTTCCTCAACAAATATTGCTATCGATTTGTAAGGAAATGCGTTTTTCGTATCTAGGAGTTTGGCTCATTGCATTGAAATGCGCATTAAATAAGGCTACTGCTGTGCTAGTCAATATTACAAGTGGAAGAGTCAAGTGCTTGCAGTCTCCCAGCAAAATGAAATGTTGCGGATCGTTAATTTATTAACATTGTAAAACTGACTGTGTGTCATGTTTGTATGATTGAGATAAACGAGATGGAGAAACCAACAAGATTAACTTTTTTTTTCCAAACAAATTCATGAACAAGAAGAAAATAATTTTTGCAAAAGTTAATTTTCATTTAACAGTTGACCAAAATTTATTCTTTTATTTTTAACACCAACTTCATTTATCTTGAATAATTATTGTAAGGTTAATATTTCATTAAAAAGTTTTGTTTAATCCTCATACATTAGCCTTAAATAAATGCAAGACTGCAGCCACTTGTTTAATTTTAATTTCAAAAATAAACAGCATATTAATTGAATCGAATACAGTATAGCTGATACAGCTCAAAGTATTGTAGTAATATCATTGCTACTAAATAACAACTGAGTTATAGCAGCTATATCTATCAATGTGATCTGACAATAGACATTAAAATCGGATTTAATTCTCAACGCACGATTTGAAATGAAATAACACAGTTGATGTATACGAAAATTAATATAACAATCAGGTCAAAATATATTCTGTCCTATTCCACAATTATAGCAGTAACACAGGCAATTTACAATTTAAAAATCATCTATTACGGAATACTTACAGAAAGAAAATTCCAAATTAAAACGTTCATCTGAATTGGAACAATACAAATTGTTCCAAAACACAATGCAAAAATGGTTTTACACTGATTTGAAGATTATACGAAAGGTTTTGACAAATCAATAAGCACGAGGAATGCTATATATTCAGCTCAGCATATTAGTCTCATCTGAATTATTTTCTGTCTTCGCATCAAAAAGTCCTCTCGGGATTAGGCAGTCTGCTGAAAGTTGTAATAATGATAACAGCTGCATAAGTCAATTCCCAAATGCATTGATTCAAATGCGTTTATGTGTAGAAAATAACTTGCCAATGTTTAACTATATAAAGTCACGTGGTCCGAAAAGCTGCAGTTTCCTCGATACCATGATCACACACTGACACGCGGTTTCTTATAAATGCTTGAAATTACGTGGATCATTCAATTTTGCTTGCTGATCTTTATCACTTTAAAGTGTTTAATGTCATTGTTTTTTTCCATCTTTTTTTAAATAAAATATTTAGTTAATGTCATAAATATATATGATTTTAAGAGTTTGTGAACATTATTTTTGTCTCATTAATATTTAAGATTTCAGTAGAAATTATTATTATTATCAAATAGAACATTACAGTAATTTTGTCGCGATGTTGTAAGAGCTTTGGTAATACCACGATAATTTTGTCAATATATTTAGTGCAGCTATTAAGGTTATGTGAAGGCTGCATTAACATCAAATGTTCAATTCAAGAGGCGCCGTTTTAGTATGTTAATCTATACTAGAAAACATACTTGAAACTTTTTAGCATAAAGATCAGACGAAAAATTCGTTTGATCAAATAAAAAGTAAGACAAAGAAACTTTATTAAGAAACCTTAGAAATTTTTTTTATATATTCATTTTGAATATGCTGTATAATACTTTTTCATATACTTATTATATTATTTAAAACTTGATTTAAAAAAATGTTTAGAATAAATTTGCAAAACTTGTCCAATTTAATATTCTGTAAAGTCATTCGATATTTATTTGCAATCATCATTGCTATATATTATTTGTCATTAACGATTATCAAAGATTATTACAGCTGATTAATATTATCAATTCATATTTAATGTCTAATCACCCCTCATGAATGATTTAACTTCAATTAGCAATTTTGGTGACAGTAAAAAAGGGTTCATTGAGTATTTTTGCTTTTCTGTATTTTTTGCGCATGTGCTGTGTTCTGAGTCGATCAAAGCAGGTAATCTAACGAAACTTGTAACTTCATGTTTGTTCTGCTGAAATAGAAAATTTATGTTTTTATGAGTTATGTAAAAGCTCAGTCATAAGCATTAAGTTTGCAATCCGTCAATATATTAATATCTAGTGCAATCTTTCCTTCGATCAATATGCATAGCAGTTTCTTTGATGATTGAAATTTATAGTTGCACTACAAATTTAGATAATATAAATTTATCAATGTAAACCCAAAAATACTGCACTCCATTTTATGAAAATTCGCTGGATCCACATTTCTTTTGGCGATAATTTTTTCAATATTTCTTTATTTTAACAAATAAAATACTGTTCAATAAAAACAAGTAAAAGAAATGAAGTCTAGAAAATAAGAACTGATGCACTTAGAAAAATACAAAAAAAACTGCAGTTAAATGAAAATAAAAACAAAATGCATTTTAAAAATACCATGCAGAAATTTGATATGGTTATTGGGATTTTATTTTTTTAAATAAATGTCAGTCAAAAAAAGAAGACATGAACAAAAATAAATAAAAATGCGTGTTGATTATTCAAATGAATTTTCTTTCGATTTTTTTGTTTGTTTTTTTTTTTTATTTTATAACATGTCTGAACTCTGACACGAACTTGCGGCTGAATTATTTCTGTAATACATTTAATGCGCAATACTTCGGGCTTCGGTGACACAAGAGACACGTGCATGCGACTCGCCCAGCAATTCTAACTATTCTTATTCTTTGATCTGAAAATGGGCAACACTATAACGGATCCTTCATCGGAGACATAAAACGCAACTTTCATGAAATATATAACATTTTAGCTTTTATGATTTTCCGACGCGCTTCAGTGAACTTCTCTTGTACGACAAAATAAAGACTTTTAATTTCACATTTACGAGTATATTTTGACAGATGAGAAAGTTCACATTTTTCTGTTGAAACTCTTATGATTAATTTTAGATAATTACTTTGATCAAATTGAAATTTGATTTTTCTGAGTAAAATTAAATAATTTAAAACGATGAAGGTAAATCGAAATAAAGTTCGAACGTTTTCATAATTTTATCTTAGAAATTGCTATGTAAGGAAAACTGGTTCAAAAATATGGTCAAGTGCTACGTATAAAGTGAAATAGTTGATATTATATATCATGCCGGATTGCAATTTATGAGATGAACGTTTTATTGAAATTTTTATCTTCGACTGCTTAAAATTTTCAACTGGTAAAAGAAAAAACTAAAATCTTTTTTATAAATTAAATGCTTGGTTATTTATAAATGCAGCTATAAAAATGCATTTTCCATTTTACTGAAGAAGTGCAAGTGCATTTCACAATCTAAGATTTGTTGTTTCAATAATAAACACACTTAATGGCTTCCTATTTATTTTTAATTTTCAAACAAGCATTTCGTTCTGATGATTGATTTGCAATAAATCTACTTAAAATTAAAAATAGTATACATTTATTCTAAATAATAATAATTTATTACTAAGAAAACTTTTCGATAATTTATTTGAACGTGTAATGACATTTTACGATTAATTTCTTTATACTTTAACAATTTTTTTTATACTCGCAACTTTGAAAAATTAATTGCATTAAATATGTTAATAAGTTAATTATTCTAAAATAAAAAGCAACATAAATTCAAACACTAACTTTTTTGAAAGAATATAAAGCATTTATAAGTTTTTTTTTCACAAATTTCCGAAGTTATAAAGAATGGTCATTTTCTGCATTTGACATATCGACAGACGTGCCATATTTTATTTTACGTTTCTATCAACTCAACTTTTGACATTTATACTCAAAAAAATCGCGTTTTTAAATTAACTGTATATTCATGGTTGAAGCATTTATAGTTAATATAAATGAAAATATAGTAATTGCAACTAGAATATTAGTTAGCGTGACTATATTTACGTTAACTATATTTTCTAGTCAGTTTTATGGTCAACTCAGTGTATGTAGTAGAACTGACTGAAAAAATGATTCATATTACTTAAAATAGTAGAAAAACTTAGTAAAATTTTTCACTAATGTGATAGTTTAAAATTAGATATAAATCATTCTACAACCTTCAAATATAATAACTGTCACGTATGATTAAGTTTACTACATTGCCAAGTTGACATTGCTCTATTAGAGATAAGTTGACCAAAAAACCAACTAAAATTGTATAGTAAAGGTTACTGATTTTCATCTGAGTGTATTATCATTTTTATTGTAATAAAATAAAAACTTTACAAAATAGATGTATACAAACAAAAAATTGATATTAAAATTTTTACAAATTATATTATTTTTTGAAATTTTAGGCAACGAAATGAATTATAAAGGCAGCGGTAAGGTCCACTTCGGGGTGGACGATGTCTCCCTCTACGGCACCCCGAAGGAGGAACTTGGTCCGGTTCTTCCGGGCCAGGAAGTCAAACAAAGTTTTATCAAAAACCAGCTGCAGGCCCTCTTCCAGCCGACGGACAATAAACTTGCAATGAAGCTCTTCGGCAGTAAGAAGGCGCTCATGAAGGAAAGGATCAGACAAAAGGCTGCGGGTCACTGGGTCATTCATCCTTGTTCCAGTTTTCGGTAAATAAATCTTAATCAATCATATTTTGTAGCGCGTCTAAATTTAATCAAATAACAACGCACTGGCTATTTTTGTCGATTATAAGCTTTTACATTTTAGGCCCGGTCATT